>JAGDQP010037610.1:0-18542 GCA_022664845.1 Lepisma saccharinum | reverse complement strand
AATTTATGTTCATCTGCTAGGGTCGTACTCCAACTTTCGCAACCGTAAAGTATTACCGGCAGAATAACCGTTCTGTATATTTTTAATTTCAATTTCCTTGATATTAATCGCGATGTTAGAAGTTTTTGGACTGAATAGAAACATGCGTTCCCCGATACTAAGCGACTTTTTATTTCTTCAGTGACCTCATTTTTGCTTGTTACGTATGCTCCCAAGTATTTAAATTTGTTTACTTTCTCTATTACCTCATCCCTAATTCTTATGTTTTTAATTCCTTCATTCCCTGTGCTTCGGCTTGTTATCATGTATTTTGTTTTATCTATGTTTACCTGTAGACCTATCTCATCGCACGCTTCGACTAAGACATCGGTGTTGCTTTGTAGTGCATCTATATCGTCCCCTATTAAATCTACATCATCCGCGTATACAAACAGTTGATTCAAACCATTCAATGATAGTCCCTTTTTGTCCCCTTTAATTTTTAAAATCGCATATTCTAACGCGAAGTTAAACAGTAGTGGTGACAAGGCATCGCCTTGTTTCAATCCGTTGCGAATCTTGAAACTATCTGACATATTATTACCTATCCGTACTCTGCTTATGGGGTCGCTGAGACACATCTTCACTAGTTGAACCAATTTTTTCGGAATTCCAAATCGTATCAGGATACTGTATAACTTGTCCCTTTTGATAGAATCATATGCTTTCTTAAAATCAATGAATAGCTGATGAACCGTCCCACTGTATTCCCATTTCTTCTCCAAAAT
The DNA here is from genome assembly GCA_022664845.1 of Lepisma saccharinum. Taxonomy (NCBI): domain Eukaryota; kingdom Metazoa; phylum Arthropoda; class Insecta; order Zygentoma; family Lepismatidae; genus Lepisma; species Lepisma saccharinum. The sequence continues at coordinate 17,775 of JAGDQP010037610.1, read as the reverse complement.
TTGTCTCAAAGCAAAAATCTGGTCCAACGTGGATCTATTTCTTCTAAATCCACATTGGTGATCTCCAATTATTTCATCTACGTATACATTTAGGCGTGTTAACAGAATATTACTTAATACCTTGTAACAGGTTGGAAGTAACGAGATTCCGCGGTAATTATTGCATTCCGACTTATCGCCTTTTTTGTAAATCGGAACAATTATTGATGTTTTCCATTCCTTTGGGAGCTCCTCCTTTCTCCATATAGCACTTATCAATTTACGTAGTTCCTTGGTTAGTGCCGTTCCTCCTGTTTTAATTAATTCGGCTGGAATATTGTCTATTCCTGGTGATTTGAAATTTTTCAATTTCTTAACCGACATTTCGATCTCGATCTCGCTAGGTTCGGGAATCCACGGTTCTGCAGTATGAATTTCAAATTCCTCTGTTTGTTCCCCGTTGTGTACATTAAGAAGTTTGTCGAAATAACTTTTCCACACATCGACAATTTTAGTCGGATCCGCCTGAAGATCTCCACGTTCATTTCTAATCATTCCTAACCTCGACTGGTAACCTTTTCTTAACGAGTTTACCCCTTTGTATAGATCTCGTATGTTATTTGTCTTCCCGATTTTTTCTATCCTCAATCTTCTGCGTCAGATATTCTCGCTTTTTGTTTCTGAACCCTAGTGTGGCGTTTCGTTTCGCGTTACTGTAGTGGTTGGTATTTGCTTCGCTTTTATTACTTAGCCATCGTTGCCTTGCTTGTTTTCGTTCCTCATGAAGTTTAATGCATTCTTCATCAAACCAAGGTTTGTTTTTCTGTTGATTCTTTTCACCTACGCGTTCCTTCGCTGCGCTCTTAATTGTTTCACGAATTGCCTCCCACATCTTACTTACATCAATTTCATTATTAATATCATCATTATTATTACTCGAGTCGGCTAGGATTTCGAACCTATTTGAGAGTTCGAGTTGGTAATCTGCTCTTATGCTCGGATTATTTAATAGTTTCACTTCGAATTTCAGTTGTTTTGAACCCTTGCTTTCTCTGTTCGCGATGCATAACTTTTCCCTTACTTTTGTGATCACTAATTGATGGTCGGTGTCACCTTCAGCTCCTCTGTACGACCTAACGTCCATTATGTTGGTGTGCCTTCGTCTGTCTACTAATACGTGATCGATCTGGTTGAGAGTTTTGCCGTCCGGAGATACCCATGTGTATTTGTGTATGTCTTTGTGTTCAAAGTACGTGCTCTTTACCAGTAAGTTTTTCGAAATCGCGAAAGTTATCAGTCTTTCTCCATTGTTGTTGGTCTTTTCGTGAAGACTGTATTTGCCTATAGTAGGTCTATATTTTTCTTCCCTCCCTACCTTTGCATTGAAATCACCCAACACAATTTTCGAATTATACTTCGGTAATCGGTCAAACAACCTTTCTAGCTCATCGTAGAATATATCTTTGTCGTTATCAGTAGCCACCTCGGTCGGAGCATAGACGTTTAATAAAACCGTGTTACCCCATCGAGTACGTATCGTAACGTACGACAGTCTTTCGTTTACGAACTCTATATTCTGAACCGCCTGAAGGATACTATTCTTAATGAGGAACCCTGTTCCGAAATCTTGAGACTGTGTTCCCCCGTAGTAGAAAGTTACTTTAAAATAAAATAAATATAAAAAATCAAGTAAACTTGTTTTTCAAAACCATACAAAACTTAAAGAGAATTATTCAGTTATCAAAGATCTAGACAATCTTAAGTAGATTTATAAAATTTAAAGTGGCTCTGATACTGTGTAAAATTCTACAGGCGTAATCCCAAATTCATGACTCACTTTGTATATATTTCGTTAATAGCATATTACAGGCGAATACGAAGTTTCTTTTACAGTCACGTGTTTTATTATAGCTGAATTCAGAACTACCTATACCTTAGGTGTTATAAAATTATCCTGTTTTTATATTATAGTGCAGTTTAGTGTTCGATTTGTAGGGCGAATGGTTGGGATTTACCTCTCTCTGGAAATGTCATCCTCAGCTCTGCGTTCCAAAATCTGCTCTTGCCAAAGGCGTCAAATACGGCATTTTAATGTGTTTGAAATATTCTTTCCCCTGTCTATAGATTGCATAACTCGATCACTGGACTGTATACGGTACTTTAGAATTCTTACTCACACTTATTTTTTCACACACACTCCGACTTTTGATCGTGGGTTCCCGAGTTCGATTCCCGACTTTGCCAAGGGATTTTTTTTTAAAGCAAGAGGAACTGGAACGATGACCATCCACCATCGTGATGCAATTGGGGAGTGCTGTGATTAAAAGACAGTGGCGATCACAGTTGAGAGCTTCCGTTCTCTTCTCCCAACACGTCTGTTCAGCACGGAAGCAGCAAACTCTTTCCTACGGGAGAGAGGACGTCCAAAGAACGGGACCTACAATTTAACATTGACTCCGAACACTGATTCCACCAGACTCCCATTGCCGTGCAACTGTCACCTATCAAACTCTCGGTCAAAAGACAGTAGAAACCGTGCAAAACTCCACTTACACTCTCCAAATTTTTACTTTACAAACCCACCCAAAATGAAAATTATAGCGGAATCCCTGACTCCAAACCATTTATATCAACTTGTGTGTTTAGTACGCAGTATTAAAAATACTCGACTTTCATGAATTCATTTATAACTATGTCATTCAAGAATGTGACTTCTATATACATGGAACAGACACAAAGGTTAAATGAACAGTGCATAAGGAGTTTTTTTGTCTGTTCCTTTACGTGTAATTTGTTTCCCATCGCTCAAGTTTATTGCTGAAATTTAACATGACTTTCTAACTCATTTTCTTGATTGTTATTAGGAAGCTAAAATGCAAATATTATTGTTACAAATTTATTTAGTTCTAACACTTGCAAAATTCTTTAAGTTTTTTTTCTTTTTTTTTTTTAAATTTAAGTAAAGTTCGTATTTGAGAAAGCTAACATTTGTATGCTAAGGCTTAATCAGAATTCTGGTCAAATTTCTCAAGTTTGCGCTGTATTTGTAATGTTCTTATATATTACGTATAGCTTGAGCCAAAGTTGCCTGAAGAACTTAAATAAAATTTGAATTCTATAATCCACGTTTTTAAGTAAAGCGCTGTAGGGGACCTAAACTATAAACTTGTATTTTCTTTTAAACAATTTATTTCGAAATTAAGAATAGACATATCAAAATTGAGATTTAAATCATCCTACAAATATTTCCTGTTAATTTTTCATTACATGATATCTTTCCTTCATGTTCGCATTGCCGAAATAGATATTTCTTACTACCTTGCTTTAGCGCCGTTCATGTATAATAAAATATGTTCTATTATAAATGATGACCACGTTGTGTTTAAGAGTATGATTCACGGGATTAATACGCAATATTTGTTGAAAACTTGAGAAATATGTTTGATATGTGAGAGCATCCTATTTCATATATTGCCAATTCGCAGGCAAGTAAAATGCTGATTTTTACCTCTAGCAACAGGAAACGAAAATAAAATACACAAAATGAAATGAAAATGAATAAACATTACACATTATAACGTGAAAAGGAATGACACAGAAACGAAATACAAAAATGATAATTCGAAGCTACTCTCTATTCAAGAAAGTCAAACCTAGATTGCTTTTGTAGTTCGGACGAGTGCAAATCTATGCTAAAGAAACAGCCAATGTCAAAACTGCTTTGGGAGCCGCGAGGGAAAGAACGAGTTGTGAGCTTATGCTCCTCGCTGTAAAATGCGTTTGCATTGTGTTCAACTTGCGGGTTAGACTGGGTTACTGTGTGTTATCGTTGTTTTTTTCTGCTGCCTTAAATTGATATTTCATAAATAAAAAATAATGCATCATTGACCGTAATATAGAAGTCACTAAGACCAATTTGAATTTTCCTAAAGACTTCGAAACATTATGAATAACATTATCGAGTTTAAAGCTGTTAATTTACAAAATGAAAATATATTTCACTGCAATTACAAATAGAATGGTTAGTTAAGGGAGAAGAACAAATGTGATTTTCTTAATGTGTTCAATTATTATTCGCTTAAAAAGGAAGTTAAAAAGAAATGCGGGGAATCGAACTCAGAACCTTCGGTGTAGAAAGCTAACTCGCTAACCACTACACCATGGTTACTATACTTAAATTGGTTTCTTTTTCTCATTTCAGTTACCAGTTAATTTTTACGTACTGAGCATGTTTCCGTTTTATTATTATCGAATAGAATTGTCTTTCCTTTATATTATCTTTTATTACCATGTCTGCTATGTATAAGAAGTATTCTGGAATATACAAGCAAAACACATCTATCAAAGAATCTGAGTGCAAGTAGTTGAAACAGTCCATGTGCACTACATGTATGTGTGTGCATTGCAAAATTTTTCATAGCTGGAAAATTCTACTCCAGCGCCTCCAACAGGTGGGATTTACTTTCTTGAAAGATAGTACAGGAACATTTGCATGAAGGAAATGTGTTTCAGAGTGAAATTCTATACAAGGCAAGATTTGGTGTAAGAAGTAGTATGAGCTTGAATTTATGAGCCAAACGAAGACAGAACCTGTATATGAGAAGAAACAGTTATGAGCATTAAACTTTGTGCCAGATCATGAATACAAAAAAATATAAATTAAAATACTGTAATTACTAAAAAGTTAACAAAGGGAAAGTGGTCTTTTTAGACAACAACGTAAGAGTTTTCAATAGTACCAAACGTAAATAGTTATTTGAAAAGGCCATTGTGCTACTGGAAAGTAAAAAGTAATTAATGGTCTTTATTGTTTGAATCAAATTTGACAAGAGTTAAAAATACAAATTTAAATATTCAGCTCATTTATAAGAAACACACACACACATGTGTGTGTGTAGGTGTGTGTGTGTAATTATTAACAGTGAGGGGACACTAGTATATCTGGGAAACGCTTAGGAATAATATAAAGTCTTTACTGCAGTGTCTATCAAGTTTTGGGATGTCAAATTTATTTATTTATTTGTCTCTCACGCGCAAGAAGTGACCTCTTCCTGACGAGCAAGGGTTGAATTGTTGCTCGAAATCATAATCAAATTTGTGATTTCACTATTGATCGAAAAATGTTTAGGTAATAAATATCAGTTATTGTTTCTTAATTTACATTCACACATAACTGAGCATTAAGATTAAACAGATATTGACGTAAGGTTTGGAAGTAATTTGTAGATTAATAAAAGGAATAAAATTTTAATAACGATATGATTTCACAAAATTTTGATTTCCTTCTGTCCGCCCATGTGCGTTTTACTCATAGGATAAATTGTTTTTGCAGAACATTGATATTTTACATTTTTTCAGGTATCAAACATTATTCTCATCGCGCTCGTCTTGTTCTGTCAGCTGTTGCACATCTCTTACTACCATCTGTGCTAAGGGAACTTGAACCTTGCCTTCCGCAGCGCAAGCCAAGGAAAATTATTAAAGAGAGGAATCATGGTATGTACTTACTTAAGACAAATTACCGTTCATCTAACTATAAAAACTCTTCTGTTGTTCACTCCAAAATTTTTAGACATGTTAAAATTATAATCTTTTTTTTTGTGCGCGCCCTGTTGGAAAATCTTTATATTGCTATAACTAATTTCCATATTGAACATTGCTCACTCATGCTACGATTCTAACATGTCACTTAACTAGTGTATCCGGTATCTTAGAACGTCATTTCTGATTCTCAGCAATAGAAATATTAGTTATTCTTAATTCGCAAAAAGCGTTCAAAACTTAAGACATGATCAATAACCAATATTTTGTACTCATTTGTTTCACTATCTTAGAATAAACATAAAAATGAAAAAAACTTTAGCCAATATATGTACAAAATATAAATCATTGCATGATTTCTAAAGTGTATAATTCTACTACTATAATAGTTTCAAGGCGGTAATCTAATATAACTCTGGTGAAACGCTTATATTTCTATTTACATTGCTACCACTACAAGATGTCATTTAGTGCAGTTTCTGCTTATTCCATTATTTCTAAATAATTGATTATATATTATGCATGCGTATATTTTTCTAATGATACGTTATTTATCCTTGTGTATTATGCACTAAAGAGTTTATACATTATCCTGAACGTTTGTAGATAACTTTTCTAGATATACAAAAATTCACCAAGATAGAGAGAAAGACAGGGATCAAATAGTATGTAAAAAGATAACCCAGGAAGAAATTGAGAGCGGGCAACGCAACAGTTTTGAAAAGTCTTTAGTATAAACCAGCACTGACTGAATGTTTAGCATATACCGTAAACGGGAGTTACTTACAACACTAAGTTTATATTTGGCTATAACGTTTTTATGTGTTATTTCGAGTTAAAATGTGTCTCTCTTACACCATTTCTTATACAGGTTCATTTGTTCGAAGTCGGTGTATTGTTCAAAAATGGCTACATCGCACTCATGGTACCGTTACTATTCGGTTACAGTGTTGAAGCCAATGAATTCAACCTTTTCACCGTCTGGGGTCTGTACTGCAAGTGGGATGCAAGAGCTGGACTTGCTTCTTCATGCGAGAAGGACAATTCGTTCACAAATGTATAGGCACTTGTAAAATTTAAGATGAATTTTTTGGCCTGAAATAATATCAGAGTTTGTTAATAGCCTGAGAAATATACTAGTTCGGTAACGTAGGAAAAGTAAGCATTTTACTGTAATATTTACTGCCTGTGCTATTCGAAGCCACTGCAGTTAGTAGTATGATACGTACAAATCGCCCGAAAATATACAGGGTGATTTTCATGCACGCTTGCTTTACATGTGCGCGCCCGCTACATGAGTTGACTAATTTTTATATCAGCTTTTTAATGTATGCGCTAGGATTAATTTTAGTTTGGCTTTATACATAAACGGTTATTAGAATCATTGTTTAGACACTTACCCTGAATTTTATTAGGTTAACATTTTATGTACACTGTACCTGCGTTATTATTTTTACGAGTTTGTAGAGCAAATGATAGCAGAGGATGATAATACATGAAATTGTTATTTATTGAATAAACATTTTAAATTACCTAACGTCAATGCAATTTTACAAATTGATTTGCAAGCGTATGCGTCGATCAAAGCTACACTTATAATATCAGACGCACAACTTAACTTATACAATATCGATTTGTCTTAAAGATGAACACAATTGTTAGTCGATTAACCTTTATATATGAAGATACAAACTTTTACTGAAAGACTAATGTGAAAACTTGAATTTTATTCTGTAGAGAAATTCACTTTACTGCTATATTTTCTTAATGGAAGAAGTGAGGACAATTATAACAGTTAGAAATTCTATTTGATGTTAGCGAGAGAAACTTTAACAATACCTTGTTATTTTGTTTTTCTTAGAATCTGCAGAAAGAACATACCTCTGACTTTATTCAAAGCACTCGCTTACAGAGCCAACTTTTGCAAGAAATAGTCGGAAATAATTTTAAAGTTGAAACGAGAGATCTTTTCCCCAATCTTTATCGCACGGTCAAACCAGTCCCCGGGGACATGGTCTTTCATGTTTGCTGGAAGATTAGAAAGAAGTTTGTAAAGAAAATAGGTAAATTGGCGTGAGGTGCCATCAAGTCTAAATTTAAAAGCAGGTTGTTTTTCATGCACCTTGTTTAAGCTGGACGGATTTATGATATGCGACCACTAAAATCCAGATTGAATACAATGCAAAGGTACTATCTTTCAAGAAAGTAAATCCCATGCCGTGGTGAGAATATTGTAAACTAATCTCAGTATGAAAAATTAACCGCCTGCTAAACATATCGCATGTTTAGTGCTTAATTTTCAAGTTGCTGTGGCAGCAATGAAGAGGAGATGTATTGCAAAAGAATTGTCATACGATAAAGACGTTTGAATGTGTTACAAGAGGTCGGGCAAAATAGAAAATCAAAAACGGAAATAGATAAGAAAAGGAATAGTGCAAACGTGTGTGTGTAAGCAAGTAATCTATTCGAAAAGTAGAACAAAACAAGCAATGACTCTATAGTGTAGTGGTGTAGGTGCTGGCATTCCGCGCTGAAGGTTGCGGGACCGAAAATGCTTGTCTCCTTCATCTTTTTTTCCAAACTGTATGTTATTGAGAACTTTAAATAAATTCATGTAGATAAAGATGCGCCAGCCGTCACTTGAACTGAAAGGGATCATGGGTAATCGAGTTACGTAAGCTTGTATACGTCATGGTCGAGTGAGTCTCACTGTCAGAAATACTCTCTCTAAGCTGTTCAGCAAGTTCACTGGTTGAACGTTGTAAAATGAATACCTTTCTGTCAAGATCATAGATGAGTTATAGTAGTTATAAAGCGTTAATCTCGTTTAGACTTCCTTTACAATCTTAAAATTACACTCATATATATAAGTCATGAATTTTACAAAAAAAATAAGGAGATACTTTAAATTTCAAACAAGCGTCATTGGCAGCTATACGACCCACTAGTCCACTCTTGCAAAATATACAGATCGGACTTTTTGTATTATTTCAGTGCAATGCTATTGTAACGTTCCAAGTGCCGCCCGTGTCGCTCATAATCAAAATATAAACAAGATAATGGGTGTACTACGTGTGTGATACGAGTGTTACAACACAAACAATCAAGAGGAAACGTAAATAGCGCAGACGACAATTGGAGTTTCATCAAGAAGCCACCGATGGAGCTACCATCGATACGAAGGAGGAGTCAGCAGAGTCAGCATCTTTAGGTGTATAAAAGACCGACACACCAATATAAAGCATCACTTCCCTGGGTGATCACTTCTCTCCTCTTTCCTAGTAATCAGTTGCCTTGGACTGTTACTCTCCTTAAGACCTGTACACTCAGTTGCTGTCGGACTTGTGTGCTTCCTAAAACCGCTCTCTCAGTTGCTGTCGGACTGGAGGGTTTCCTATCCTGCTCACTCTGTTGCTGTTGGACAGGTGGGCTACCTAATTGAACCTGTGTTCAGTTGCTGCGGACTGACACAAAATCCGGTACTCAGTTGCTGACGGACTGGTACCTTCCTTCCTGCACTCAGTTGCTGCGGACTGGTGCTATACCAAATCCTTCTCTCTTCTACGAGGCCTACACCCAAGAAGAAGAAGCCAGAAGAGTTATATTATAACTTTTCAGTTTGTATAATTACTTTGGTACGGGAGACTCTTTTTATTAATCTAAAGAACTTATATTATTTTATAATAAAACTGGTGATGGGCAAAACTCATACCCCGTGTATCTTTGTCTCTACCTATATTTCCACAAACAACAGAGTGTTCCTAAAGGAACGTTACGTGGTGGAGTAATCGCTTATAAATAGCGAATAGCGCCGATTCCACTAAGCTAATTTACTGGTGGAAGACAAAATAAAAAAGGCCCAAGGTGTGCCAAAGCCCAGAAACCAGTAATATGTACAAATAACGGGACTAAAAACGGATCTGTCAAGTGACTCTATGTTTATTTTAAGTATGAACTTTGAACTAGGACAAGTAACATTTAATGCCAGTAATTACTAGGTCAGGCAGTAGGACGGGCAGTCAAGATTCGGATACAGATAAAGTAAAATCTAACAAAAGCGATAAAATGGCGACAAATACATCTTTCCATCTACCACATTTAACTAAGTTTTCCGGTCGAATGAACGAGGACCCGGATAGGTTTTTTATGTTATTTGAGCACATGGCAAGTTTACAGTCGTGTGATGACGAAAAGAAGAAAAAGGTTTTGCCTATGTACCTACAGGATACTGCATTGGACATGGTATTCCAAATACAATCACAAAATATAAAGGCCGATACGACATACAGTCAATTAAAAGACAAATTAATGAGTCTAAGCAGACCTAAAATCCCACATTACAAAGCAGAAATGGAAATCAACCTAATAAAGCAAGGTCAGGATGAAACTATAAGGAAATTGAGGGCTATTAGAAACAATCCCCCTGAATCTACGGAAGAAGAGAAAATTTATTTCCTCAGCTTAGGACTACAACATCATTTTTTGAAAAATATTGCTTTGGAAACATATCTCTGTAAGAGATCTTCAGAAACGTTTACATGCACTGGAAAAATCTAATGATTTACTCATAAAAAGAGAATTTGTGGAAAAAGCACAAGCTTTATACGCATTAGCAGATGGTAGTCAGCAGAGACAACCAACGATAAATTATGCTACTCAAGGTCCTATAATCCCAAGTCTTCCTACTATGAGCCAACAAATTCAAAATTTTCAACCTCAAAGTTGTCAAACCCTTAGTATCCAATCGGCAAACAACCAACCTTTACCTACTCAATATCCTAGTTATCTACATCCTGCACCACAACAAATACCATGTCAGCAACAACTACCACCACAACAACATCAAAATCCTAATGTCCAAAGCAATGTCCTAACCAGTTACCAACATAGTCAACATCCTTTGATAGAATTATAAATAAGCAAACACCTTACTATTCAGCTTACAAACTACTACCTATGAACAGTCCTGTAATTAGAGACCCAAACCAAGCGCCCATTGCCATCATAGATATGGATCCCCATAGTAAACCTATAGGGAAATTCCTGTATGACATAATGCCGCCTAAAGACCTTAGGGACCCTGATAAACCTTACAAATACGAAAATTCTCAACCTAATCAGAGTACGCAGAATACGCAAAATTCAATGGACAATATTACCCAACAGTTGGCAGAATTGTCTCTTATGGTCGTGAAAATAGTACAAACCAAAAACCGTACTATAGGAAGAACAATCAACAAAATGGCAAAAAATACTATAATAAGAAAAACAACAATTACAAGAAAAATGGTGACGATAACAAATCTGGAAATAATAGGGGTACAGTTACTGTATGTGCCATTTGTTACAAGAGGAATCATACAGCACAAGACTGTTGGCATAAAAACAAGAAGAATTCGAATTCGGGAAACGAATAGGTTCACCCTCGACGTCGGAAGTCAAGCAAGGCCCGAGGGCGAAGGTTACTAAACGTTTTAAGACAGCTCAGAAGAAACTTAAAGGACCTGCCATACAGACCGAAGAGGCGAAGAAAAAAAATAACAAACAGAAAGGACCGGCCTCCCGAACCCACAATCAGAAGATGGCTCATCACAAGAAGAAAGGACCTGTCACACCACCAAAGATGGAGAAAGCTGATCCAAAGAAGAAAGGACCGGCCGCCCGAACTTCCAATCAGAAGAGGACTCTTCATAAGAACAAAGAACTTGATACATCACCAAAGATGGAGAAAGCTGATCCAAAGAAGAATGGACCTGCGGCTACATTAAATACTGATGATAAGAGTACAAGTGCACAGAAAGGATCTATTACAGAAGTTTTTTTCGCCAATATATATTCCAATCAGGAGGTGTCAACAGATCGAAGAGAAACAACTTCTTACGATACGCAAGAAAATAGATCCCTAATAAAAATCAATGTGCAAGGTAATTCGATACCAGTTATAATTGACACGGCGTCCTCTATTTCACTTTGGGCGCGTCAACAGCTACCCAAGAAGTTTAAATTAATACCTTTTCAAACACATATAAAGGGAATCGCGAACAAACTTGTTTAACTAAATTACATAGCGCTAATAAAATTCAAAGTAGGAAACACAACTTATTCTCACTATTTCAAATTATTGAACAAAATGATTACAACCCTTTATTCGGACAAAATATTTTAAGGAGATTGCAGAGCAAAATTGATTTAGAGAAGAACAGGATTTCTTTTTACAAGAAAGCAAAAAGACCTCAAATGCCAATATCAGATAGCAGAAGAGAAAATGTTTCACAGTCAGTAATAAATGTGATGAGACAGCAAAAATCTGCAGACGTGTATGTTACGAAGAAAGTTACAATCCCAGCAAAATCTTATTTCTTTTTACCCATTGCGTTAAAGGAGAAAGAAGAAAAACAACAGTCTGCATTTTTTATGTACGATTGCTGCAAACATCGCGAGATAGGCATGAACTTGTGGATTTAACTATTAAAATGCCAAGCAATGAACGAACTATCCTGGTCATAAACCCTACATCTAAAAATGTATACTTAGCTAAAAATACACCAGTGGCGTATTTAGGGCAAAATTTAGAGGAAATTGTTCTGAATATAAAAGAAGACAAGGAAAAAGAAGAGGACCCGATTGATGAATATAGATATCGATCACGTGAAGAAATTGAAGGACGCCTTAGAAACACTGAAAAAAGTTTTAACATCTCATTATTCGATATCAACCCAGAAAATATTAAACATAAAGTCTCAGAATTATTATATTCTTTTAGAGATACGTTTGCCTATAGTGGTTCAGATTTAGGAAGATTTCGTAGGTATGTGCATCGTATCAGGATAGATAAATCAGCAATATTTCACCAGCGGTCTCTTCCGGTCCCAGTTTCAGTCCGGAACCAAGTAGATTCTCAAATTCAGGAGCTGATCCGAGCCCGCCTAATACGTGAAACATCCACGAGTGAATTCTCTTCACCCATGCTGCTTGTTCGTAAGCCAGGTTCTAAGGAATTTCGTATAGTTCTTTCAGTAATAGAATGCAATAAATTCACGAAATACTTATCGATACCGTTTCAAAATACAGACGATTTTATAGCTAGTATAAGGGATAAATCTCTAATAACAAAAATCGACTTGTCTTCCAGCTTCCATCAAATCGAACTCCATCCAAAGAGTTGGAAATACATGTCGTTTGAGGTACCTCATACACGGAAGACCTACCAATTCTGCCGATGCACAATGGGTGCGGCAACTAGTAGCCAGTCGCTCTCGATAGTAACCAGAATGATGCTAGAAGGTTTACCTAATACAATAACATCATTCGCAGATGATATTATCGTGAGCAATTACACGGCGAAGGAACAAATAGAACACTTGCGTTTGCTGCTCCGTAAGTTGAGATCACATGATTTTCGCGCATCTCCTCGCAAAACACACCTCCTCTACTCAAAATTACAAGTACTTGGATTTATTCTATCTGGAGAGGAAATAGCAATCTCTCCGAATATAGCAAGAAAAATTAGGGATTTCAAGCACCCCAACACGAAACGCGAGCTTAAAGGATTCATTGGAACCTGCAGTTTTGTCCGTTCTCACGTGAAAAACTTTAGCGAGAAGATAGAACCATCCCAAGCACTTCTCATGAAAGGCAATAAATTTAAGTGGACACCTGAACTGAATGTACTTTTTGAACAGCTAAAGATGGATATCTTGAACGCACCTTCTCTTGCGCATTTCGATGAATCTCAAGAAATAAGAGTTTATGCAGATAGCTCTAGTATTCAGGCAGGCGCTATACTGACCTGTTATAATCGAAAAACTAAGGAAGAGAAAGTCGTCTCGTATTGCAGTTGCAGACTATCAAAATCTGAAAGAAAGGCATCAACGTGGTTACGCGAACTTTACTCGATTCTATACGCTTGTCGTAAATTTCGATACTATCTGCTGAATTGCCGATTCAAACTTTTTACAGACGCTCGTTCTTTGCTTAATCTACAGACCGCTCGCGATCGCGTTGGAAAGTTTACCAGATTTCGCCTGTTCCTGTCTATGTATTTGATGTAATACACAAAGAGGGCCTGTTCCTGTCTGACTATGTATTTGATGTAATAAGCAACCGGCTGACCTGTTCTCCCGACTTGAATCTCGAGAAATTATAGAGAAGGAAGAAAAAGATGGTACTGAGGAAAACCAGGAAAGAAAACTGGAAGGTCAGACAGCGAACAGAGAAAAGACAACGGACGATATTCATGACTCTGAGGAAGTAATAGCTTTTAGATCAAACGCCCTAGATACGAATCTATGCATTCAAAATTTTTCATCATTAGAAACTCTGAAACAAGCACAGAAAGCTGACCCTTATTTTCCGGACATAATTAATGCATTATTGGGTATAGAACCAGCTAAAACATCGATGTTGCGAAGTGCGAAGCTCTACTGTTTAAAAGATGGCGTTCTTTATAGAACCAGGAAACACCCAAGACATGGGCAAATATTCCTGCTATGTGTTCCACAAAAAATGGCCGATCAATGGTTTGAGAACATACATTGCGATTCTACTTCTGGCCACGTTGGTTTTAACAGACTATACAGAATGACGTTACAAAAGTACTACATGCCTAACTTAAAAGCTTTTTTAGGATATAAAATTCGCATCTGTGAAAGTTGTCAACGACTTAAGAACCAGCCAAAAAAACAGGCCGCACTTTTGGAACCTCCTATACATAAAATATCGGAACACATAATATTTGATACCTTTGGACCTATTCCGTACAAAGGGACAAGGAGGTATATCCATTTAGGAATCGAGGCCGCAACACGATATTTACGGGCGCAAATCGTTGAAACTGTTTCAGCCCAAACAGTCACCGAATTTTTAGATCACGTTATAATGTTTTTTGGTGCTCCCAAAACTGTTAATTGGGACTCTCATCCAGTACATAAAAGCGAAGCCGTAAGAAAATTAGCAGAGAAATACAACTTCGAGTAAAAGTATAGTCCATCGTACTCCCACAGCAGAAGCGGCTTAGCCGAAATTTCATGACGTGATCTCCAAAATGTCTTAAAATTCTATACGAAAGAGGACATGGATTCTTGGCCTCAACATCTACCTAAAGCTATTTTGCTTGCAATGCGGCCATCCAGACTAATTTAAAAGAATCGGCTCATTTCTTACTTACGGGATATTTACCAAGAACAGTGGCGGATTGTAACCTAGGGGTAGCGCCACAAACACAAGTACCTCGAGACAGATTACCTGAAATACGTAAGAAAGCCACCGATGAAGTACACAAACATTTTCTTTATCCATTAGAAATTTTACGATAAGAGGCACACACAAACTGAATTTGCTATAGGAAGTAAAGTTTTGGTTCGCTTCTCGAAACGTATAAAGGGAAGTTCCAGTCGTGGACTGATGAGAATATTGGACCAGCCACGGTACTAGAAAAAATACATGCAAACCTATACAAATTACAAATGCCTCCCCAGTGTCGACCGACAGAGCAGTTTATTGCTATCGACAGAATGAAACCATATTACGACAAAAAGGAACAATAAAAGTTCTGAAAAAAAGGGACTATGAAATAGTCACAAGGAGAGAGAAAAAGAAAGAACATATTTTCACGAGAGTAGCTGATTAACCGACAGAAGCAGTATCTCATACATTACGCACTAGAATTCAGCATGTCACGTGGGAGCATCAGCGCCAGATGGTGGCACATTCCAGTACTTCAAGTAGCATAGTTATAGATTATCATATACACACGAACATAAATGCATGCAAGACATGGATGGATAATTTCAACGGAAAAAAAGAACGCAAAGAAAGACAGAAATGGATTTTACTTACCATTTACTTTACAGTAAACGAAATAAACCGCTCTCCTACCATGGTAAACTATCGCTCTAGTCATTTTATTGTTAATTTTATTTTTAATGATTTCTATTATATTGTACTGCACATATTATCGCTTACGAAAATCGCCAAATTAATACAAAACGCGTAAATTATCTATTGCAGAAATAATGCCCATACTGGAAATTCTCGTTGTCCTTAGCATACTGGCCTTAGTAATAGCAGTTATTATTGTTTTTTCGTGGTTTAAAATTCAAAGGACTTTAATGACCAATCATGCAAAACCCACGGACAGTCTATCACTAGACATGATTCCAGACAATGAACAGTGCAAACAATGAACAAAAGTTCTCACCACAAATTATGGAACTGAATAGTGCAAGTTTACTTCAATCAGTGATCTTGTCTATAAGTATTGAACAATTGGATACCCCTTAATACCCTGAGGATAATGACGTCCTAAAGACCGAATCTGCTTGGATTAGTAAGAACCTGATATCCAAACATCAAAAAAACTACGCAGTGTAAATGATATAACCGACAGATGTATAGTTTTTTTATATACAGGGTGGTAAGGTTACGGACCGACAAACTTCGGGAGGTGATAGTACAGTGAAAAATAAAGAAAAAAAGCCCAGACAACAGGGGGGAAATTCCGAGGTGTTACGGAGCTACAGCCAGCCGAAAGCCTGGGAAAATGAACTTCAGAGCGGATTATTGCGAAGACGAAAAATAGGATAGTAGGCGGTTGAGAGTAAATTAGAGGAAGTCATACCCGGGCTATCCAAAAATGCATATTGGAAAATCCTACAAGCAGGGCGCAAGGGATTCCCCAAAGGAAGTAGGGGATTCCCAGAAAGTCTTCCAAGTAAACATGGGTCGAAAGGACCACAAATGGGATGTGTTGTCAACAGGTAACAATAATTCATTGCCGGCACATCGATATCTCAACGAGAATTAATGTTATAACCATTTTTATAAAATAATGCGTGCTTGCATATTGGACAGGGGTGATAATTAAAGACAGTCAACGAGCGTTTGGCTTATTTATTAGCAATGAGGGAGACTAGGAGAATCCAGTCGGATGGTGGTGATTACGCATCTCAACAGATGTAGTGTAGTAAAAAAAGACGTCCTCGTTGGTCGAGTGGTCAGTGCTATCAGGCGTCCGTGATGTCACAGCAGTCTTGCATTGAAACCCGCCTGGAAAAGAATCATGTGTATGATTAAAGCGTAACAGCATGCAAAGGATGGACGGAGAGTATTAGTTAATGAAGAGGCACGTTAGGCTGGTTAATAGAAAGAACGCAATGTAATTGAGGAGCCAAAGAAGGATGGCATGGAAGAGAGAAAACAAACACGCCTGTTTACGACACATCAGGTGTCAACCGATGCAAGGCAAAAAGTAAGTTTTCCATACGGTGTCACAATCTTAAATAGTTCAATCTGTCTATTCTACACAATAATGCGTTAAAAGGCATGACGAATTCTAGCTGCGTCGTAAACATCCAGGAGTAACTTTGTAGCTGGAGTTGTGGCCATTGCCGTCAGCAGGAATGGGAGAATGTAGTGAGTGTATGTAGCAATGTGTAGATCAGTATGTTGTTGGAAGAAACACTTGGCAATATCATACAAAAAGAAGTTAGGGGTGTTGGAATTCATTAACGATCACAATGACTCGAACTGACCGAGAGGTTAGTATGTGTGCTTCGTGTCCCGGTCACGAGTTTAACTTCCGTCCGGGTCTCCTGAAAGCAGTCGTTCGGAGCCAACTTGACCACATATTGTAGGTCTCGCCCTTATATGCGCACCAGCTCGTTTATAACTCGTATAACAATTCAATCAAGCACGAGACCCCAGGAGTGAATTGTATTTGGTCTGCTTCGCGTTGGAGCGGATTTCAGGACCTACACAGAAATGTGGATGCGTATAGGCAATTCTAGTACATAAACTATGATACATCAATCAATCTAATGCATAATCTGGGGAGAGGAGGGTAGCGACCAAAGTCTTTAATTACGGGCTAGATGATGAAACAATGATTTGACATTGACACTCCATCACATACAAATAGCGTCCTAATGACAAATTCTGCATTTTCAACTATAATCGGACCCTCTCCGTTTACACTCGTGCAATGGACAGAGTTGCAATCGCAGTAAAATTCGTCCTCTTGACCAAAATACCACTGGTGGGTGACACAGGCTAACGAGCGTCAATACTCATACACTGGAGAATACACAATACAGCGTTTGTACAAACTAGCACGCAAAACATCCAAAGTCCCATAGTCGAGTTCAAAATCAGAGTTGCTAGAATGTACAAATAACTTTTCTCGAGTATTCTACTATAGGTTCATTTTGCTTTGCAATAGGTACATGTTCGGACGTTCCCACTCAGCTCGGATTCATT
>JAGDQP010037609.1:0-18543 GCA_022664845.1 Lepisma saccharinum | reverse complement strand
CTCTACAATTCAAGGCATCTCGTCACTGGCTGTCTAATTTTAAAAAGAGAAACAATATCGTCAGTCGTTCTATCATGCATAGGGTTAGCAAAATGTGGAAATCAAAAGAGGCTGAATTAAATCACTTATCTACGACATTTATTACGTCCATGAAAGAACTTATGTTACTAGAAGACCTGAATCCTCGTCAAGTATTAAATGCTGATCAAAGTCGATTTGACAAGGAACTCCATGCATACAGGACTCATAGGACTAAAGGTACGGTGGTTGTAAGAGGTGCATTTGGATCAGTCAGTGCTACTACTCATTCATATATGATCATGCCGGTTATTTCCATGGATGGTGAAATATTGCATCCGATGTACGTTCTTGTATCCGAATCCAGTGGTCAATTTCCAGGAAATAAGCAAAAAGATCCTGATAACATAGTGTCCCGTCCAGGAAAGACTGCAAACATGAACAAAAGTGATTTAAAAGAGTTTTATTCTGTATTCTAGAATAGCCTGCCAGCCGATCTTGATAAAGTCTTGCTTTTGCTGGATTCATGGAGTGCAAATAAGGATGATAACGTATCAAATGAATTATGCCCTAATCATATAACACTGTTCAAACGTTTAATTCCTGGTGGTTGTACTGGTTTCATCCAACCACTTGATGTTTACTTCTTCCGTCCATATAAATCATTTATCAGGTTCATTACTGACACAGTTATCGCTTCCTCGGAAATTAATCTCTGGCATCGGGATAACATTTTACGAATGCAGTCCTTCACTCTCTTCCAATTCAGCGCATCACGATTTCGCAACATGATCAGGTTTGCGTTTTACAAAAGCGGCTACTTGGATGAGGAGCCCGAGCCCTGGATGTCTCCATTGGATTATTGTTTTGATTCTAATATACGTGACGAGTGTTATAAGATCTCATGTGAGAACATCTCTTTTGTCAAGTGTGCTCATTGTGAGCAAAGTATCTGCTTATCACACGCCTTCATTGACTACTTACATACTGATTGTATCAATGTGTAGTACTTTGTACGTGCCTCTTTCCTTCACATGAATCGCATTTCAATTCAAAACCATCTCCTTCTGCCTTTTGTTCTGCCTTTCGTTGTGACTTGTTTCAATACAGTTCGCCTTCTCTTTAAACTTTGACCCGCCATAACCTTTTTATTTCTGGAGCTCTGCAGCTAGGATTTCACAGATGTACTATACTCGTCACTAGCTTCAATTTAAGGTATCACTTGATGAGCAACTCGAGTCCTCACTTCGGGTACTTTACTTGTTAGTAGCTAACTCAGAAAATGTAGGATTTGCATGAGTGAGTATCTGTGAAGTACCAGTGGTTTCCATAGTATTTTTCGATTTCAATTTCCTATCTTCATTCCTTCGACAGCTTGGTTGATAGTGTGCTTCCACTGCAATCAGATCGTCTGTGCCTATTCGACAAGGAAGTGGTTCATTGGATTCTGCAAGTCTGCGAATAGTAGAGGCACATTCAAATGTTAAAACTTGAGATAGTATTTTGCCATCTTCTCTTTTCTGACAGAAAATACAAAGTTGCCAATTAACTTTAGGGACTAATGATCGCATAGAGGCTTTCGCAGGCTGAAAAATCTGTTTACCTGTAGTTGGAAGCTTATCATCTTGACTCTCTACTTAGGCTTTTCTTATGTTCATTTTTTCTTGTTTCTTCATCAACCGATCAATATGGCCTTGGTGTGTGAACTGAGTGTAGCATTTTTATGCCAAAATGTGTTCTCATATCAAGGCAGTCTAACAATGCGTCTTTCTAGGTGTACAATAGTCTTTAAATTCAGTGTCTACAGATGATAACGTTTTTCTTTTCTCTAAACATTCCTTCACTTTATTTACACCAGATAATTTTGCTTTCATTAACTCATTTTTGTTGTCACTACTGTCACATATGAGGCACAATACAGGAATATCTTCTTCAAAACGAGGATTCTTGGTAGGATGAGAAATTGTTGCCATAGGCTCCATGATGTAGGTTTTATAATAGTCCAATCTAATTACCATCACAAGAAAAAACAGAACCTGAAATTAAGAAAAAAGAATAAGAAACAGTTAGAAAGTTTAAATTACGGCAAAAAGATTTTTTTTAACAGAAATCTATATAAAAAATGTAAACTTTTCCACAAACAGAACTCCAGTTATCTTAAATGACAATATACCACTTTACATGAATTTTCATTAAGCTTACAGTAATTATATTATTATTATTATTATTATTATTATTTTATTGTTTAGTGTAGGGTTGCATTAAGCTATACAATTCTTTTACATAAATAATGGTTACATATAGAAGAGCTTGTTGCCCTACAGTAACAGAAAAAAAAAACACAAATAAGACAAATATTATGCCAAAGCATAAAAAAGAGATAGAAAAGTTACAAAATAAGTACCATATACATGTCCATGCTTATGATATGCAGTTAGTGTATAACACAATGATGGGAAAACAAAACATACACACACACAAAATCATGATAAAAGAAACAAAAAATACATTTGGGTAAATAGTGAATGGTTGAAAGATTACAAGGTTGAAATGGCTGATTATATACAATGAGTGATTATGTAAGTGAATGATGGCCTAACGTGCGCACTGTTTAGTAGTCATATATTACGTCCCTGATTTTCCTTTTGAAAATATTTAGCTTTCTCTCTTTTTTCAATCCAATTGGAAGTTGGTTCCAAACTTTGCTCGTCAAATAAGAAAATGATTTCATGCCATAATTTGTCTTATTACACTTCGGAATGTGAACATTGTTAGAGTTGTTAGACCGCAAATTACTATAAAACTTATTGTCGGAAATAGGGATGAATTCACTTAGCGTTCGGTGGTGCGCCGAATAAATAGCTTTGTGCACTTGCACCAAGAAAAGGTATTTCCTTCTGGATTCAAGGGTAGGCAACAACACTGATTCATTACATTTGGAGGTCGAGAGTGACAGCGGAGCTTTTCTCATTATCCGAATAGCCCATTTCTGCATCCTTTCAATATTCTTTATGTTGGTTTGGTTGATTCCGTACAGAACCACACCATAGTGCTCAAGAATAGGTCTAATATACGAGGTGTAGTACTTTACTCTGTGAGTGATAGGTAGATAATTGCTTATGTACTGAAGAATCTTGATTTTCGGCACAGCATTGGAGCATATCTTTTTAACATGTTGCGTAAGCGATAGTTTCGAATCAAGAGGTATGCCAAGATATTTCAATGTAGCACTTGTAGATATCTTATTGTTTCCTATCTGAAGTTCTCTGTCAATTACGGAACGTGTGCAGTTGTCTGTTGATAAGATTAATGCTTGTGTTTTTGCTGTGTTCACTTTTAGATTATTTGCGTTGTACCAGTTAAGCACACAGGGAATGTTTGTTTCAATAGTGTGAGCTAATTGATCTAAAGAATTAGAGTAGCAAAATAAGAGACAATCATCAGCATACAAATAAACCTCCATATTTTTCACAGATAGTGCAAGATCATTAATGAATAAGTTGAACAATTTAGGTCCAAGGATTGATCCCTGTGGTACCCCAATTTGAATATCGGCACATTTGGAAATAGTATTACCAAGTTTCGTACTTATTACTATTATGTAGGTAACTTTGGAACCATTTACATGCATTTTTAGATAAATTGAACTGGCCATATAATTTGTTCAACAATAAATGAGGTTGCACGGTATCAAATGCTTTGCTGATATCTAAGGAAATTAAACCAATGTAGTTTTTTCCTTTAACGTCTAGTATGTTTCGCCACTTCGTGATTAATTCTAGTAGCAATAGTTCTGTGGATCGGTTCCTGCGAAAACCATACTGTTTCTCGGTTATGAGATTGTTACATTCTATATGTTCTTCCAACTGACTATCGACCACCTTCTCAAGGACTCTACTAAGAGCTGGTGTTATAGAAATAGGCCTATAGTTGTTAATACTAGTGTGCGATCCTCCTTTGAATATGGGAGTGACCACCGCATGTTTCCAAGCGTCAGGAACTATACTAAACTGAAGAGAATGATTTATTATGTCCGTTAGTGGTTCTGATATCCACGGTGCAAGAAGTCGTAATACACGATTATTAATACCATCAATTCCGCAGCCTTTTTTAACATCAAGTCCTGTGAGTTGTTTGTCATATTGTTTGTCATATTTCTCTATGTCTTTCTGTGCGCATCTGGCGCTATTTCTGATATAATTTTTGAATTCTACGACCACGAAAACATAGAAATCGATACCAAACTTGATACCACATGACAACTAAATTTGTTTTTGTTTTCGGACCGCCATATTGTCCGCCATCTTGAATTTTTGGTGACTCCATGAAATTTACGGGTGGCAAACATGATTTTCTACTTACATAGGTTATAAGAAATAGAAAAACAATAGTTGCCGCTTGTAGCAAAGAAAAGCCTACCGATTGCTTTTTGAAGCCTTATTTGTGAAAAATTTTACCCTACTAATATTCGTAAATCGTATTCTTGTTTTTCGCAACACAGCTGTTCGTAAATCTTTCTCGCCATAGACGACTCGGTGGGTTTGCTTCCACATTCTTTAGGAGTCTACAATTAGTAAGATAAATCACTATTCGATTGTTCACGATCGCGTTTTAAAAAACCTTAGCTAGAACAGGGTTTTAACTCATGCTAGCTGGCTATAGTAGTGAGAAATTGACAACGTTAACACTGCCCCATTCTGCCAGCTTAAGGTTAGTATCACAAAGTTCAAGTTTTTAGCTGATCTTAGGAAACAACTTGCTTTCTTGCTGTAAATTGTTTACACCAAAGTGCAGGTGGTAACTTATTTATTCAAAGACTTAGACAAATTAGTGCTGTATAATATCCGAACTAAAAATTCCAGGAAAAGTGAAAGAAACGATAACATCTTATGCAGTAATTTTGGCGTGCAGGTTCAAAAGATACGCTTGTAAGAATAAGTAATATTATTACAGCGAAACTTTAAATAACGGACAGTTTTAAGTTTCCCGCAGAATAGCATTGAATATGGAAGGAAACTCTTTAATAGCGGACTCTATTAAAAACGAACACGGACAGCCTAGTGGTGTTTGCTTTTAAAGTAAAAACCTCTCTACAGCGGATGAGGCTAACATATGGTGGTCATCGGTAAAGGTGTCTGATTAAAATATTTTTTAAAGATGTAACTCATCTTCTTATCACGAAGACAAATGAAGACTTTACTTGTAAGTCCTTCCAATACAATTACTTAACATCATCAGTAATAATATTATTACAAACTGGCGAAACGAGCTCCTGAGCTTCTAAGGATGACATCTACAGTTTCTGGTCAAGTGGGTTTCGAATAGAGGTGTTCGGAATTACGAAGTCAATTACGGAATTCGCGACACATCCTATCAAGGAACATTTCTGAATCCTCACACATTTGGTAATTAATGCCACCATAACTTGTGTTATCTTGAATGTGAACACTATTTCCCAATTCATAGAGAAGAAAAATAAACGGTACGACGTGGCTGTAAAAAAAAGTTAAAAGTTCTGGCAGTTCCTGGATTCAAATTTGTGCACATGGTAATCAAAAGTACAATAATCACATCTCAGCCACGAGGTTTATGCTAGACACTCTTCAATTCAGGCTAGTTTTGCAGCGCTGCAATTAGAATAAGTTTGTCCAGGATCATTTCTTCCAGCATTCCATAGAGGTTGAATTTACAGAGTTAATATTCATGGTACACGATTTTACTCACTAAGCACTTTCAGAAAATATATAGAAATATACACCTTCCATCATACCAATCCGTGTGCTCTTCGAGTCAGTAACCACGGGAATAGAGGTAACAAAACTCAAGTGGAAATAAGGATATTTTAGTATTTAAAAAACTTTTAACACTGTTACATAGAGTACATCTGCTACAATTAATGTACAGTAATTTAGATAAAACAAGTGTACAGCAATTCAATTTTTACGTCGTTTGCAGAGCTTCAATGTGTATTTCTAAATAGCAGACAGGTTTTATTTTTGTTTTGTTTTTTAGAACGGGACGGTTAACAATATGAAAAATAATAATATATAACCAGTTGCATCACACTTCCAGAATTAATAATAATAATTCCCCAAGTGTAATGCAACCTTTCATTTATGTGAACAAACAACTGTACTATCGAAATACATATGCGAACGCAGGCGGACTATAAGGGCTATAGAGAGGCCACATTCATCCTCATCCTCTGAACAGGCTTCTTAGTGAACATGTACCAATGCAATATTCCCTCCGCTTCATAAAATCAATAAATTTGTAATGGAATCGAACACACCAGTATCGTTCAATAGTGCTCACTGGATGTACCAAACAAACTTAGTGGTTTTAGTGTCGGCAAGCGCTTATTTTCAAAATTAAAACTTACAAACAGTTATCTAAGGAATCCTATAACTCAAGACAGACTGATCCCAGCGGCCGACCATCCTGACAGGTTTTCCAGGCTTTTCCTCAGTCACACAAGGCAAATACCAGGATGGCATCTTCAACATAGGCCCTAGCCGGCACCTTCCCAAATCCTCTCCCCTTTCCTATCCCGGCATGAGCCTTAAATGTTCAAAGGACATAAATAAAACTCATTCAAGACAGCGTGAACTCAACCGTCTGAGTATTGAATGTGAAAGAGATCTGTGTGTGACATCTATTGATGTCAGTAAAATCAACAATACTTCCACAAACCAGAAAGCTCGTCGCACGGTTTAGTTACATTTGATTGAATTGTCATTAATGTCCTAAACGAGCTTCTAAGGACGGAGCCTGCGGTTTTTGGTAAAGCGGACTCCAAACCATTTCGTTCAATAGACTTGAACCCGTCACCACGTGCTTTCTAATCTTTCGGTCATCCCGAGATCCAGTTTCATTAGAGATGTATAAGTACTGTTCTCTAAGTACTGTTCGCAGATAAAAGTGTATGCTTATTGATACTGAATTTTATTCCTTGGCTTTAAAATAATCTTTCTCTCTTTTTACCATATAAAATTTTCTTAATATTTTTTTAGTAATATCCATAGTTCGACAATTTAGTGCATTAAATATACATGTTATCTGTTACAATATTTTTTAAGTTATTGTTTGAGGTGACCCATTTTATCTTTCTACAGGTAGGCAGAATCATTTTCGTTGCGCCCCAGCATGTGAACATACAAGTACACTATGTAACTGAGCCGATTCTCAATAAATGAAGCAAAAAGGATAGAAATGAAAGAACAAAAATGATACAGAATACTAACATTAACTTTACATGCGAAAAGAACATTGCAACACATAACATCTGCACATGTGCTACAGAAAAAGTAAAAAAGATTTGGTTGTTTTGACTACGACCCGAACGACTGACTTTTCGCATGGCAAGTGAACACTCTCCTATTACTACACAAGAGCTGTACGTTTTAAGCAGTATGGTACAGTGTAATATCTTTGTTATTATAAATCCAAAACCTGTAATCTGACTAGGTTTAGCATACGAGTTCGGAATTATATCTAGTTTGGACCGAGCGTGTATGCTATCTTTAAGCCCATAGAGCAACATCTAAGATAAGTGTACCGATTATGGCCCGGGTCCCCAATATGCCCCCCGATCTCTGCAGCTTTCCTTTTGTGCTACTAGGTGTTACTTACTGCAAACTATATCCTCATGACAAGTGAATGCATGTTTGCGCGATCAGTTTGCGAGTGGCATGAGCGGCAGCAGCTCCAGTTGAAGTGGCATAAGAGCAAGAAAATATTTTGCTGTTATTTTAGCAAGGCAAGTAATGTTTCGTTTCATTATCTATTGTAGAAAATCTAATCAGTATAATGCATGGATAATGTAGCTATGTGAGTATACGTGAACATAAAATGTGTGTGACGCAATGCATTGCATTGTGTAACTAGCAGGAGCCAGAACAAGTAAAGAGGTCAACAATGCGCAATATGGCCCATCGTCATATTGGGCAAAATGCAGTCATAACTTTAAAATGAAAGAATTGGGTATTTATAATGTTTGTATTAAACACTCGTCATCATAATGTTTAGTAAGTAAAACGAAGATAATACCAAGTAATAAGAAAGCTTTAAATTTCAATACAAAGAATAAGAAGATTAAAACCAAAACAAAGCAAATGTTATCACGTTTTAAACTACCAGAATTTCAACAGCTTACTTCTAATAGTCCTGATGAACCGGTGCTGAGTTGTACCAAGTCTTGTCAATCTTGGTTTTGTTACCTTTGTCAGGGTTGCAGACATGCGTCTTTGTGTGTCGTGTAGCAAATATCATCATGAAGAGGGAGTTGGAACCACCGCTAAAGATCACGGACAATTTATTTGTCCCTCCTGTGAGACGTGACTTTCTAAACTTCTTTCTTTGTGCTACACTTCTTGTTTATTCATATTTTTTCTCCTTGTATATTTACTTGTTTTTCACAAATTTTGGCATTTTGTATTAATACAATATTCTTGGTTTTGCAATTTCATATAAGTTATATATGCTTGTACTGTAAATCTTTCAGTATATAGCATATATGAGTAATACAGAAATATTACACATCACTTTTGCTATACGCTCTTGTTTTCTATAGCGGGCCATATTGAAAACATCGTGTTGCCCACTGGCAACATTTTAGTTATCGATTTATTACATTTTTGTACGTCATTTCTAGGAAGCAGATTATTTTTTTATTTGTCCAAATAGTCTCCCAACTTGATGGTTCAGTCGATTCGCACGAATAAATAGTTTTTCTTAGTGAAAAAATTAACAAAGTTAAGGTGGGCCATATTCGGGCAACCCAACCTTATTTGTAATACACATTGAAGCATTTAATAAACTCAACCAAATCAACTCTGCTTTCATTTATTACCAGGGTGAGTCATATGTTCGCACTGTTGGGTGGCCCCGCCCACTCGATGCCGGAAAACCATGTGCAACGTGTAGAACAGGTGAAGGTGGTGGTGGCAGAAAGCGTGTCACGTGTCTGTCTGATCACAGCGCTAACGGTGTGTGGGAGGAACTACGCGTTGAGTACGTAGTTGGCAGGATAATGGCTGAGGAGAAACTTGTGTGTCGTGTGCTTCTGCGCCATTACTGGAAAAGGGGGTTGAATGCAGCAGCAGCAGCCAAGGAAATTTGTACCATAGAAGGTGAAGCTACTGTCCACCCGTCCACAGCTAGAAAGTGGTTTCAACGTTTTCGGTCTGATGACACCAGTCTCGATGACAAGCCCAAGAGTGGACGCCCTGTGACGACGGATATTGATGCCCTCCTGAACGCTGTTGAAGGAAACCCAGGAACCAGTACCCGTCAGCTGGCAGATGAGGTCCAGACATCACAAACCAGTGTCGTTCGTCATCTGCATCAACTTGGGTTTCGCTTCAGGCAACCGAGAATGGTTCCCCATGATTTGACTCCCGCTCAAGCTCAACAACGTGTGACCCTATGTGAATAACTGCTTCGAAACCCAACTGACGACAGGTTTTGGCGGCGGATCATCACGAATGATGAAAAGTGGATCTTTCTTCGTTATCCTGACACCGGGATAGCTTCGACCAGGTACCGAGGCGCAGCCAATGGTTCAAAGAGGGAGATTTGAAGAGAAGACAATGCTATGTGTGTGTGGTGGAATTTCGAAGGTCCGGTGCACCGGGAGCTCGTTCCACATGGTCGTTCCGTAGATGGGACATTGTATGCTGAACAGTTGCAACGGATATACGACATTGTGCGTCGTCGTTATCCAGCAGTGGTGAACCGAAAGCGACTGCTCCTCCAATTTGACAACGCTCCGTGCCACAGGTCAAGAAAAGTCCGCCAGCACATTGCGGACATGGATGGCGTGGACATTTTACTACACATTCCCTACAGTCCCGACCTTGCGCCATCCGATTTTTATCTGTTTCGATCCATGGCACACTTCCTGCGGGGCAGACAATTCCATTCCGTGGATGATGTGACAACTGGCATTACTGATTTCTTTGCTTCAAAGCCTGCAGCCTGGAATCGTCAGGGGCTTGTGTCACTGGTGGAACGCTGGAGAAGGACCATACAGTGTGATGGGATTTACTTCGCCGAATGGGCTTCTGTGGTACAGGGGGAGGCGGGTGCTGCACATTATCCATGAGAACGCTACGAACATATGACTCACCCTGGTAGATATAAACATTAATTCTGTTACCTTAGACAAATGGTGAAGTATTTACATACGTTTGCTTATTCCTAAATATCAAAAAATCCATTAAGCACCAAAAGATCTCTAGACATTCAAAAGTCGCGCTTCATAAAGTATATACCAGAGTCGAATATTTCATTGGTTCATTATCTTCATAAAGGCAAAACCCTATATTATCATATTCGACTCAATTACCAATATATCAGACCAACAACTAACTTCTTTGGTTTCTGACAACAAACTAACATTATGAAGTTTCTTAACAAAACCTTAACCCAAAACATTGAATCGGGGTAAAACTAAACCTGTTGATAAAATAATTCATTTTTATTATCTATCATAGTGGTAAGAACGTGGTGTATTTCTACATAGAAAAGTGCCCTGGCGCTACTGTGTCCTTCATTGCGTAAAGTTCGATATAAATATGCAAATAGATACCCAACTTTCAAAAAGCGCCCTGGCGCCGCCAGGGTCCGCCAGGCCTGAAACACACCACTGGAAGGTGGTCGACTTCTTAATAAAACCAGCTAACATAGGTTAAAATTCTCTTCTAGTCAAGCTTTCTTTTCTCACAAGGCAATCATGAAGAGTCGAAAAGTGACTTCCCTTAGTAAACGTCGACTTCTAAAGAATGCGGAAAGAAATGCACGGAGGTAATTTACAAATGTTATTTGGGAAAGGAAAAATAATGTCTATAGGCGTAAACAGGACCCGTCATTGACCTGATGTATCCACTTTTCATGTTCTCATTCTTAGAAAGGAATACTATACCATTTGTTAAGCATATTTTGGGTAGAGTTACCTGTGGAGTAATCGCTATCCTGCTAGACTTATAAACTGAATACCAGGATTTGATTCCCAACAAGGTAATATATTATTTTCGCATAAAATGATGACTACAAACAGAGATCCATCTCAGGTTGGAGAATTACGTGGTATCACTGGAGAGAATCAGTGTATGTATGTGTGTTCTTTAGCATGATAATAATGCAGTTTTCATGTTTTTCATTTGTATTTTTCTTTATCTCTCTTTCTTCACATTTTCTTACCATGTCTTCGTCTCTTTCTCTTCTCTCTTTCTCGTATTCTCTCTTTCTAGTAATTTTCTCTTATTGCTTCTCTCTCTCTCTTACTCTCTCTCTCTCTCTTACTCTCTCTCTCTTTCTCTGTCTATCTCTCTCTTTCTCTGTCTCTCTCTCTCTGTCTCTATTACTCTCTTTCTCTGTATCTATTACTCTCTCTTTTTCTCTTTCTCTGTCTCTCTCTCTCTCTCTCTCTCTATCTCTCTCTCTGTGCGTGTTCCAGAGCTGAAACCGGGTCACTTTTGATTATCCGGTGTGTAACACAAACATGAGCTAGTGATCCGGTCCAAAACTTGACCCGGTCTGAAAAATATAGTTAATTGGAAATCCCGTCGTCGTATTTTTTGTTATCTGAAGGTAATATCTCCGGTCCCGGTCACCTCTGAAAAAATCACTGTTCAAACTCAAGTAAACAAATTATCTGCTTTGTTCTCTGGATTACCGGGTCTAAATCAGGTCACCAGGTCCGCTTCTTAGACCTGGTGATCCGGTCCAAACTTTACCCGAATAAACCGTTTCAACTCCAGCATGTTCATTCCTTCTGTGTGGATTGTTATAAATACTAGTTCATTAGTGTTTAAATATTATAATATTATATTCGTAATAGGAGAAAGCCTCAGTGACATGTTCGGAACAGATAATTTTTCAGAATTTAGTAGAAACGATTCCCCCCGTTTTTGCTATTTCGAGAGGAGAAATATTATCTATATCAGTTTGGCACTAAACCCGTTTCCAACCTATAATTTATCAACACATTATTAAATGTGCTTTATTCACGTTTAAAATGTGGAACATGTAAGGTGTGCTGTACCCAAAAGGAGCATGCCAATTTTGATTTTGATTTACATTAGTGGTCTGGAATAGAAGGTATGGTCTATGGTATCTACTGGGTTTGCTGCAATGTATTCCGAACCAGTACGTTCAGTGAAACGCACCGAATCTGCAACCGAACCACGCACATGCTAGATGTCTCAGAACTCTCCTGTTCCACTGGAAATCATGAGTATTTAATCTGACTACCAACTTTAGTCACCATTTTGAAAGTGAGTTAATGAATTTTTAAACTACTCGTCTACATATTGGAATTGCCCTAAAAAATATAAAATCCAAAAGTCACTTCCATCTTGTTGGATTTGTGGGAAGTGTAATTTATAATGTTAGGTTCTTTTGATTTTCTTCACTAATTTTTCATTACGTATTTTTATCTGTTCTCTCTCCCCCTTTCTCTCTCTCTATATTTTTTCTGTCTCTGTTTAACAAATATCCATCCGTTTTCATTTTGCGTGTGTGTTTAAACTTCTTCCTGAATCATCTTATGTATACTGTTTCATCTCGCTGTTATTCATTCATTTTATCATTACTAATACATGTATATTTTGGAAAATGTTGTGGTCATGTTGTTTGCTGATTGTCATTACGTGGGAGAGACTGAGTAAGGGGAGTGAGGGTTCTGTTTATCAGACACGATTGCAGGATTAGAATGTGTTAGCTAGCCTAGCTGCATGGCGGCGTTCACAATAACATTTTTTTTTTTTTTAAATGCGAAGTGTACATGTGCGTACAAAACAGAATTTACATGCAATCTATAATATTGAACACTTCTGATTAAATTTAAACTGATTAAATATTAGTGCTTATTAGTACATAATCGAATAGTTTCCTGGAAACTGGTCTTATCTCTGTGAAATACTGCAAGTTGAAGGTCATAACTATCGACTACTTGCCCGATCCACCAGGATGTCCTACGTTCTTTCCTGTGCTAAAGGCTGCTTTCGAACAAAAGGAAGGCTCAATTGATGTTAAAGAGAATATCTTTCTTCAATGGTCTGCTATATGAATTGTACGATTTTTCTTTATTAATGTTAGTTAATTTGTTATTGTAAAAGCTATTTCGTTACTTCTATGTTACAACAGCTTAAGCATTCTTATCGAATCTGCTGTCACGTACGAATTAACAGATGTGCCAAGCATGTTTCTTTCTTTAAAAAAAAATCAGCTCAAGGCTCACGGAACTGTGGTCCGTTGACAAGTCAGTTGTCTTACTTCCTTAAAGATACGCAATCACAAAATCTAGTTGTTATGAAATCTGACAAAAAAAAAAGTCTACATTATACTTAACTACCGTAATTCAGGACGATACGCTTAAAAATATATATTCGGGTAATGAAATGTGGTTCATGGTATTTTCTTTATATTCAAAGGAATACGGTACCTTTAATCAAACATTATGATTGGGGTAGTAGTATTGCTTCAGGGAAGGGAAGTACTCGTAGCAGCTTTAGATTTTAAAGGAAGTTCTGCATCCAAAAATGTTTTTCAGAAAGTGAAGAATGAAACTGTCTGGCTTCTAACGACTTCTTATATTCGACTACTTATATCTCGAAATCTTGAAACCTTTCCACTCTTCAAATATATTAGCTAGTACCAGGTAGAGCTATTCACAAAGAGGATCAAAAGCCCATTTCCTGAACAAAATTAATTTCTGGATTTGTTCGATTCTTGGTATCAACCAATGTAGCAATGTGTGACGATAGCATTTCCTACCGCTTGTAGGGCTAAAGATATGCGTAAATAAATTGTGGCCGAGAGGTTAGATCCCCCTCTTTCTGTTCGCGTGGTCACGGGTTCAAATGTGGTGGTTCAGAGTCCAGTTTACCAAAAACTATAGATCCCGTCCTTAGAAGCTCACCAGCTCGTTTAGGACGTTAATAACAATTCATTTACATAAATAAAATTTTGAATATTTTCAGTAATTGACCTTATAAAATATGAAGAGTTAATGTCTCATACATGCCATTCTTTGTCTAAACAACTATCGTCCAAAAAAGTAATGTGCATAATACTGATTTTTCTATACGTTAACTTTTAAGGCCGAAGTGTACAGTGCTATGTACTCTAAGGTTAATAATTGTAAGACTTATTTCCGCCTTAAACTTAAAATAGATACAAAATGTATTCAAACCTAAACTCTAAACTGTTAAATGTAAAGTAAAACTGTTATTGGCCCAAGTATGTAGGCCGAACCAACCCAAGCTATTAGCAAATATATTGAGGTATATGCTACAGAAAATTCGAACGACATTTTGAAGAAGTGTGTATAAGATTCAATGATAGGTTTAAAAAATAGAGCGATTTTCATTTCGAGCATAAGATGTGTCGTTTAATACGATCTGAGGCAAACATGCGGAAAAGGTCGTAAATATAATTTTAAAAATCCAAATATGGTATATTGCAGTTAAGGAAGTATCACAACTTTTTTTAAAAAGTCGTGCATCCAATTAAATTAAGTCAGATTTTTTTATATGGAATTACTAATATATATGTCAGATTAGAATACGATGCTATATTCTTAAATTGTATAAATACTTAATATCCATATAAGTTGAATATTTTTTAAACATTTTGTCTTAGATTAATTTAAGTGTCCTTCTAAACTCTCATATTTTCTTATCAACTTCGTATTGAACTGAATATTCTTACAATAGAATCCAGTTTGAAATACGTGTATTTAATGAAGAATACTTTAAAGTATTTATTAGCTGTTCCAAAATTATTCTGCAGGAGATATTTTTAATTTCATGTTATCCACCTGTGTCACAGACTATCTTACAATGAAAGCAGGTAAAAAGAAACTAACTTAAGAGCAACCCCGATTTGGTCACCCATTCCTAATCTGGTGACGCTACCATCTTTCTGTATATAATTTTCATGATATGCACTTCTGTGAAACTCGATATGCCATACTCAGATTTTCATTATTTTCTTCAATGTCACTTCTGATATCCACAAAATATGTGACCTCCCTCTACAGCCTTTCTTTAGTTTTATTATTATTATTAATTCACATTTCAGCACATTGTAATCTAAATATTAACTCCTTAACGGTTTCAAACATAGAGCGCATCCCTGTGGCGACTGGAAAGAATCCCCCCACATTTTTTAGGGGGTGCTGGTCTAAGTTGATATTATAAACTTCTGTTTGCTTATTGATATAGTATTTTAGTCACTACTTCATTCTACGACCTTGAACTTCGACTGCCTCTACATTATCAGCTATCCTCAAAATCAATCAATGTTGGCACGATCAAAGATCCTCTAAATATCTGGCAGCGGTCATATGGGATTCACTTCCAGCCGAAATCCGTAAAATTGCTTGTATATTCAAGGTGAAAGGTTTTCTTCTGAAAGGCTTCGAAAATTTTGCTAGTAATGCTAGGTATTATACTTTTTTCTTGTTCTTTCATAATTTCTTTAATAGTGGTATCTACACACTACACTGTAAAAAAATATTTGTTAAAATTGAGAAAAACGTTCTTATCTGTGCGCCGAGAAACAATTTTCTCCGAAACGAGATATCGGCATTCTAATTTAACGGAAAATGAGAACATGTCGATTTCCAAATGAGATAACTTTTTTTCAATTTTAAGAAACCATTTTCTACATTGTATTTTGTCGTTCGTTGCAGCGGTGGGGTACTGAAATATGCTTTGACGGCAGATCATAGCAATATAAGGGCGAAAATTGCTACATGCTTTATGAGTTGTGTGATTTATGCTCCTTTCTTTTCATTTATTCCACCGTTTAGAAACTGAGAACATAAGCTCAGTAGCCTGCTGAAAGCGTCTTCGGCACATATTTGTAGCACTCCCCCCCTCCTACTCTTTATACTGTTCCTACACTTCGGTTGATTGCGCACATTACAGAAGTGAATTATGGATGTCTGTTAACTTGACATTCGTTTGATGCCATGTAATGTTGTTCGGTGTTGCGCACTCTATCAGTCATACTGTCTTGCTTTATTCCATCAATCCAACTACGCAAAGGACTGGAATGGTATTTTTCACACAAGGATCAATAGTCATTTGCTTGCTTGCTCTCAATAACCCAGCAGAAGTTTATTGTCAACGAAAGAGGTTAGGTATTGACTCAAAAGGCTCTGTTCAACTAAATCTTACATTAGACAAGAAAAAATACATTTTCTGTTATTAAAAAGTATCACGCGTTACGCTTCAACGCCATAATATAATACAGAGTGTAGCCGAAATAATAGTGCAAACTTTAGGAGGCGATTATTTACATAAAAGCAAGAAAAAGGTTAATTTGAAGAAATTCCAAATTATGCATAATCTCGGTACTACAGGGGCTCAAAGTACTACAGGGGCTTCGTCACAAATGATGTCATTCATAGCTTGACATATATTGATGTAAGCGGTGACAGCTTAGCAAATCACAGTCGAAGTAATACCCGATACATCAATTCAAGAAATGCTTAAGCCCCGGTTCACACATGCGATGCAGCAGCCGTGCGGCGACCGCGCGGTCGCCGCACGCAAACTTATGGGCCTTTGAAACAAATGGAGTGGTTCACACATACTGCGGCTGCGGGAAGGTGCCGCAGACCTGCCGCATTGCCCATAGCTGTGCGGCGACCGTGCGGGAGCCGCAATTGCCTTACGGGCCATTGCACAGCATTAGATGGTTCACACTAGCGCCACGGGAGCCGTGCGGTTTGTCTCTTTTGGAATTTTTTTTTAAATCTATTCTTTCTTTTCTCAACTGTTCAATTATAAAAATAGATATTCTTCATATTTTTCTCTATTTTAAGTAGAGAATTATAAGCTCAATAATAATAATAATAAAATAAAGTCTGAAGGAATAATAAAACGAATAATTGGAGGTATAAATTGAAAACTTATTTTGTATTGAAAAATGATGTTATACTTACTTACTTGCTTGCTCTATGGCTTATGGAAGTCGCAAGTTCATCACCGCAGTAGCAAACGATCGCCATCGGGCTCTATCCTGGGCAAGATCAAGCCAGTTTTCACTACAGGCACTTATTTCTCCAAGATCCCTTCTAATATTGTCCTCCCAACGTCGTCTCCATCTTCCCAACGGTCTCTTTACCTCCGGCTTTCCAATCAAAATGGAATATAGTCTTTGTTTTTCTCCCATCTAAGCTACATGGCCTGCCCATTTTAGTCGTCGCGATTTCATTATTCTTACAACATCAGGTGAGTCGTACACTCCGTGGAGTTCTTTATTATGCAGTCTTCTCCATTCTCCAGTCATCTCATCCCGTTTTGGCCCGTATATTTTTCTCGAGACCTTAATTTCAAACACCCGTAATTTTTGTTCATCTGCTAAGGTCGTATTCCAACTTTCGCAACCGTAAAGTATTACCGGCAGAATGACAGTTCTGTATATTTTCAATTTCAACTTCCTTGATATTAATCTCTGAAAAAATGATAAATCGGCCAGTACAGGTTCTTCGAAGTGGTAGAGTTCGAGTCCAAAAGGGACATAAAAATTGTCAACCTTTAAATAATAATCTAGGGGAAAATATGAACTTAAACAAAATAATGGTAGCAAACCAGGGTTTGCAAAACTGCCCCCCCCCCACCTTCCAAAAAAAGTTTTTTTTAATGCTTTGCTATATTTGTTTATATTACATATGGATAGAAATCAGTTTGTTTCTCCTTAATGTTCTTATGCAGCAGCGACGTAATGAAGGACAGGACCTACAGCTACAGCTCAAAGTGGAATACGAACCAGTACTAGATTTGCACCTGAGAGAGATTGTCCTCCACTTGGACTCGAACCCGGGACCCCTTGTTTACAAGCCGAAAATTATATGAAATTATCGCAGATAGTTTAATATGTGAAATCGTCACCATGAACTTCACACTATTTGTGGCATTTTTGCTTCAATTTATTTATTTATTGGTTTAAAAACCAATTAATATTTTGAAAAAAAAAAAACTGGTATAAACCACCTTGGTTTAAAACAGCCAACCCTGCAGCAAACCCCATACCCTTATAATCTGTCACTCCCACCTACAGGAGAATACCTTCAGAACTTGAACATTTCCACACTTGGAGGTACAATATGCTCACTATATGGTAGGAATATTCCAATGAAAATAATAATAATATGGACGGAATTGTCTACGAATTTTCTAGCTCGTAAATGCACTGTAAAATACGGTTTCTTAAAATTAATAAAGCAGTTTTTATTTTTGCACTGAGAAATAATTTTCATACAAATGAAATATCAACATTATTTCATTTTAAATAAAAACATATCGGTTTGGAAATAGGACCACTGATCTTATTTTAAAACCAGCATGTTATCAATTTGAATAAAAAGAGAAACTTGAAATTTCATACCTAAGAAAATTATTTCTACTATTGCACGAACGTGCGCATCCATTGCGATAGTTCTTTAAACTGAGATTCGTCCTTGAACGACGCCGAGTGATCGCAGACAAATTGCAGCATGTGTGAACT
>JAGDQP010037608.1:2342-16671 GCA_022664845.1 Lepisma saccharinum | reverse complement strand
GCAGTCGTAAATAGTGTGAGCTGAAGCTAAGATGCCTAAAGTCCATAAATATAATTAAAAATCAAATTCGTAACCACTGAACTACGGGGCCAGGGTGAATTGCTTTCAGTTTAAATCTATTATTTCTTTTGAGAAATGACTATGCAAAGTACCAGGGTAAGTAAAATATTCTCCTGTTTAGGATGCAAAATTTGAAGAGTGGATATATACCATACATATTGCCAACGCTATCATTCAGGGAAGTATAAACAATTCTCTGTTTTGATCATTTTCCGATGTTCCGTCATAGTCACAATCATGTGTCAGCTCCGATTCGTCGGTTAGGAGCTCAAAGAGGCTCGGATCCCGTTTGTAACTTCCTTAATGTTATTTAATTCTTGTCACTGAGAAACTGCACCTTAGGTTGAAAAGGTTGATAATGCGAGAGCGCAAGTTTTGTGGTATACGGCCGGTGTATTAACTAGTGGACAACGTCGGATACTTGACTTGGTACATTATCTACTTGGAGAAGAGGTTGATCAATGCCGGATATTTTTGGCACAAAGCAGCGTGAAGCCATCATAGTTGATCTTCATAAAGTTGACCACTAACGTTCCGACTATTATATACTATTTCTCAATGTATTGGATATCTACATTGCACTGAATGTGGAGAATCATTGACAACGCACCCTGCCAACCGGGTAGGTTATGCGCCAGTACGTGTTCTATGAAGTGTCAGTGACCTACAGCCCAATTTGCTCTGTTTAATCGCTCGGAGAATAATAGAAAATGAATCACTTTGGCACTTGTATAATTAATTAATAACATATATTTAAAACTCCTTATCATATTACCGGCTAGATAGATCAATCGGTAGAGTGCTCGCCTTGTAATAGGGAGGAATCGGGTTCGATGCTTAGTGCCGGCTATCCTGACTAAGACTTTCCTTGGTCACATCAGATGGTACCTTGAATAGAGCTAAAGCTTATTCCTCCCCCAAAAATCCTTCCCCTTGTCCCTGTTGTTCAACGTATTCAACGTAAAATTGTTGAAAAGAGCTATATCTGAAGATAAATATTTTCTATTATTTGCTTTAACCATGCCTTTGGCGAAAGCTTATCATTGTTTTATTTCTAATGGATGTGATTACACTCAGATCTTGTATCCATTAGTTATTTATTAAAATAAGCTGACAAAGCTAACCACTTAACGCAACCAAAAGCCAACGTGTCGTTAACAGTTTCAGCTGTCTAACAGAGCCTTCCTCAGACTGAAAGTAAATCGGTTTGATCGAGTTTTTAGTTTCAATCTGAGGAAGGTTCTGCTAGAGAGTTGAAACCATTACAACACCTTAGTTTTTCTTTGCGTTAAGTATTTAGCCTTGTAATCTTATTTTAATAAGTAATTTTAATTCTGATCATCTGTCTTTGTGTTCTCAGCATGTATAATTCGTAGCTCACAAAACTGCTTGGCTGAGGAATGCCTAGTATAACATTTCCTCCCGCTGACACCAAGAATGTACTGGTTACTTATAAATTTTCATGAAAGACAATGCATGGATTATCAAAAATATCAAGTGTTGAGTACTTCGGTGGCGTTAGCAGAAGGTATGCTTCACACTCTTCAACCTAGCAATCTTGTGAGCTGCCAACTATAGGTAAGTATTGTTACTGAGTCGGGGCAAATTAGGTGCATGTAGTTCGGGGGATTACGAAAAGAGAAGTACGGGTAAAATTGTTTGGAAATCTACGCTAAAAAAAGGTGTCAACTGTACTTAATTACTATTATTTTTTCACCCCCGGTAATTGCCTTTCTGTGACTTTCCAGAGTTTCACAATCATTAGGAATGTATGGCATCGATGCCTTCTTGTGAATTCTCGAGAAATACAGTACTTTTGTATGTTCGTATAAGGTCTTCCCCGTATAAGGCCCCTGAGTCCTTAAATTGTACCCGAAAGCTAGGATGACAGAACTATTCTGGTGTCATACCACCACCTTTCCAGTGCTGGTCTCTGCGGAGAAATTCTCTGGATTTTGTGACTTTTGCGTGTTTTTGTAGTGTATATGCTCGAAATATCTCTTACCTTCCCACATAGCAAAATGACGTCCCAGGGATATCTGACGGATCTCCTGGCAGGATATCGGGACGTCCGTAGGACGTCCTGTTTAAGTCCCGTTTACATCCATGGGACGTATAGTTATAATTAATCCTTCGTATAACTATACGAAGGCATATCCTTCGTATAGTTATAATTAATTAAATAATAATAATAATAGAAAGGTCGATTTAATTTATAGAAATTCCAGGTAGGTAATCCCGCACGACTTTCCGGTGGACATCCAGGGGACATCCATACGGGATGAACTGTTTGTATTTCCCACAGAGTTATCCCACGGACGTCCTTAGGACATCGCTATGGGAGCAGGACCATTCTGACGGTAATGGGATCTAAATGGGACGTCCCAGGGACGTACTCTGCTATGTGGGTTATTGGAAGGTACATTTTGTACACTGGTCATCCAATGCCTGCTTTCCAGTTGTATTTCAGATCGGACATTGTGATGCATATTGCATTCGCGTTGTATAGTCGTGATCAAGTGAACTAACAAATAAGCGTTTCAATTTCTGCATATTCTGTAATTAGTTACAGTTCTTAAACTTGGGTTGAAAACTCGGCAACATTCTGTACATCGTGATGAATGAGTCATACAATAATTGGAAAGATAATCCATTTAAGTTGTTCGGTGTACACTCAGGTTCATAGAAAATAGCGAACGGGATTTTTTAAAGTATAAACATTACGCAACGTGCCTATACCTAACTATAATTCTATGCAGATTGAAAATGAACGATTCACATGTCATCTAATACGTGTTTTTGAAATTTGAACTATTTCCATTAGCCATTCTCTATGAATCTGAGTGTATATCGAGGTAAAAACTGACGGAGAGAAAGATGGTAAAATATTTGATTGTTCCTGGTATGAATATTTTTCCTTATATGGATAGCATTTCTCCATAGCAATTTTTGCCAAATTTTACTTTCAATTGATAATATTGAACATGTGACACAGAGAAGATAGAAAATTAAAAAAAAAAAAAAAATAGACGTGAATATCGTTAAGATTTTATTGTAATAACCAAACGTGATTCGTGCTTTTCGTATTCTGCACTAAACGTTTGGAACACACCTATATTTCCCAGCAGTTCTCTCGTTCTCATCCTTCTCTTTATTTTACGTTCAGTATTCGCGTTGTCCCATTCGAAAAGAAGCGACCATAAATTGTCCTTTTGTAATGTCCGGCTAACTCACGTGTCCGCCGAAGTTGATTCATTGCCAAGTTTTACTCAAGAAGCAGCGAGAACCCTATTCAAAGCAATGCATCACGAGCAGAGACTCCGATCCCGTTTCTTTCTGGTATTCTTATCTTTAAGAAAGTAAGGAAGGAAAAAATGGGAAAAAGAATGGAAGATATATATTAAAGAGGAGACCAAAAATGGCAGAAAGACTTCAGGAAATATAGAAAAGTTTCTGGATACAAGAGTT
The DNA here is from genome assembly GCA_022664845.1 of Lepisma saccharinum. Lineage (NCBI taxonomy): Eukaryota > Metazoa > Arthropoda > Insecta > Zygentoma > Lepismatidae > Lepisma > Lepisma saccharinum. The sequence goes on along the minus strand of JAGDQP010037608.1, from coordinate 13,143 downwards.
TGAAAGGGAGATGAACTTCGTTCCCTGATATAATTGAATTGGAAGATATGAGAAGCAGAAGACACGAGAGGGGGAATTTGATAAGAGGAGTTATATTTTATATTATTAGTTCGGTGTTCTTTCACTCGTTTTCTTGATGTTCAGAATAATGTTGTACACAGGGCAGCTGCGAGCTTGATGTCTTTGTGTGTGTGTGTGTTGTTTTTTTTTAATTATGAGACAACAAAAACAAAGTTTTATTGTTTTAATTTTCTTCTTTAGTACCAAGTGGCCGTAGCTCATTAGTAAAGCTTTTGCTTAGCAATTAGAAGGTTCTGGGAACAATCCTAGCGTCCGCCCGTCCTTACGGAGTTTTTCCCATGTTTTTTTCTCAGTCACATCAGGCAAATGGTAGGATGGTACCTTCAAACTAGACCCTTGCCGACTTCCTTCCCACATCCTTCCACTACCATGTCCCGGTCTGAGCAAAACAAAAAAAAAAGCATAAATAAATTTAAATGGTGTGTTTAGTAAATACGGAATTCTATATTGCTTTCATGAAAAAATATTAATTCTCTATTCTGGTCTAAACTGGCAGCTCTTAACCTAAGAGCATCACGTCTGAGGAACGAAGTCCCTCAGATATCAATTCCGGGGACAGGGAGGGGAAGATAGCAGCCAAGGCTTTATTCCGACATTTCCCTGGTGAAACTAAAAAAAACAACAAGAAAACCTCAGTCAGGGTGCCCGGCAACGGGTCGAGAACCCACATGCCTCCCCATTGCTGATCCAGACGATGTTGCAGGTTTGACCACGTGGGCTAGGGAAAGTTGAATATTGTATATACTATGACTTCACAGATTATGCTGGTCATTTCTCACTAAAAAGGGAATATTTGTAACTGACTTACTGCCATATTCAATCGAAATCCATAATCATTAGGGCACTAGAGGTTTAAAATTGCATCACATGTTTTGATGTTGTACTAGAGAACTTGTAGACATAGAAATTTAGTGTACAACCAGTAATAAACACGCGTGTGTGTTAGTGAAAGTGGCATCACTGCCAAAAAAATCTTCATGTTTCAAAATTAGATGGTTAGGCCATGTTTTAAGAAACCGACGTGAGAAGCTGAAGCCCCGTTTCATTTTAATCATCTACTTAAGTACTCGTAGTTGTTTGACCAGCGTAATTTATATGTTTTTAATCAGAGACTTGTACATACTTATCTATAAGTAGTATTCATAATTCTGTTTTTTCTCTGTGTATTTTAATATGTAAAATAGATGGTATGTATGTGACAAGGTCTGTATTTTTCCTTCACGCAGTTCATAACACTATAATAATTTATTATTATAATAATATAATGCGTGCGTGTCTCATTCACAAATCTATTTCGGTAAAACCGTGGCTCTGACTACGAATCGGGTTCAAATCCCGGTCAGGACACTAGAGACATTTCTCGCGCTCTGAAGTGCACTCAGCCGCCTGTCATATTGAGTACCAGAGTGTCCTTGGTATTCCTGGGCATCTTTGGAGGTAAAGGCGGCCGAGCGTGAGACTGACCACCCCACCTCAGTTATTGCCGTAGGCCGAGAATATTTGGAGCGCTACCTCCACATCCACCATGTGCCGTTCACTGCGCATCACATGGGAGACAGCTTTACTTTTTTTTAAACAAAAAAGATGTCTTGAAACAGACATTAAAGAGAATTCAACATTTTCTATAAATACAATTTTTCTCAATGATTCATTTGTAACGCATTTTCACTGAAATTTAGAAATGCGTGTCTGAAAGGAGACCCATCAAGTTCTTTCTTTGTGGTCTTGACGTCATCTGTAGAGGGGAAACTCTAATATATGGATTATCCTCTTCCTGTAACCTTGATATAAGCGTACGAGATTGAAATTCTAATTTGAAAACTCTCTACTCGCTAATTAATTCCAAGCCGTTCTGTTTAGCATGTTCCGTTTATGTGTACTGCTTACGTAGATTATATTTCACGTTACATACTAGGTTGAGTGCACTTTTGTATGAAGTGAAACATGCACGATTAAACGGAATGAAAAGAAACGATTAAAAGAAGAAATTAAAACAGTTCTAGAAGAAAAAATGGCAAGCTTTTAGTCTCAAAAGAAATGGGAAAAACGAATGAGGTCATTTTCCACTTACAATAAGATCCATCTGCAAGATAACACGTGCTTATCTTTCCCTCAAAGTTGTTGTGTCCCCTTTATAAAGAGAAATTGAGTATCATGATCCGCTTGCTTGCTGCACAAACGAACCGCTGAATCTGCAAAGAGTAGATTTGAGATCTGCTTTTGTAAGACGGTTTCTGTTTCCTGGACTGTGTATTTTCAATATCCACATAAACTGAATATTTCTTCTTCTTTCCTTTTTCACACATTAAGATATCTCTTAAAGTTTATAGCATTTTCGGTTGCCCTCTTTTCGTTCTTCTTCGTCTCCACGTTCCCCTTCTTCCCTCATTCTTCTTCTCTTCTCGGTATCTGCTGCACTTGATTATTTCCAGGATTATTTCTCTCATCCATTCTCCTATGCATTGTACAGTCTGCTTACCTCCTTATTTCAGCAATGGTTAACAACAAACGAAGATTGAGGATTAAGTACCTCATAGTGTCGTCACAAAACGTAAATTTCACTATGTTTAAAAATATAACTCAGTTGATTTCAATTAGTTCTTTAGAAGACTATGTTTCCTTCCTGAGAGAACCGTTTGTGCTTACCACAAAGAATAGATAAATCTCCACATAAATTATTTACATTTTTAATTTTATATTCCATGATAAATCTTCATTAATGTATCGCCCAGAAATTTAACCTATTGGAACTACTTACTCTGTTTCTGTTGTATTAATGGCTCCTCAATACTGACTAAAAGGATCCTATTGGCTAAGGCTAATCCTGTTGGCTGGCAATGTGTTTGTAGTTGATTGTGGTAATGGTCTTGCGGTTAAGCAGGAGCAACGCGATTACGGTTAATTGCAGGTATTTCGGTAGAATAAGCCCGTTAATTTAAAAACAAAATGGTTATGTTAATGCAACACTTTCGATGTCCATATTTTTGGTAAAAAGAAAACACTTTATTTTATATTTGCCAGTCTAGAAACTTTTGACTTCGATGTCCCGGGGCAACCACCATATTTTTCGTTACAAAACCTTTATTTGATATGGGCCAGTCTAGTAACTTTTCACTTCGGCCCGTCATGATTCGGCCCTGTACACGTAGATAAAATCCACAAACATCAATGCCCTTGGCGGGATTCGAACCCATGACCTTCGAGTCGTTGGCCTAACTCCTTAGACCGCACGGCTACCCGGTCGGCCCATATGTGTGGTGTTAAATCAACGCCGTGTCTTGTGTGATTTCGGTAATTCAACACTGTGATAGTGCTAGTATGACAGCCTCCGCTGTGTCGAATTGAATTTTATTTATGGCCTTCAGAAACCTTAGTTGTGTTGAATCAGACAACGCATTCACTGTGTTGAATCGCCGAAATCAACAGTTTGTTGCGTTGATTTAACACAAAAAGTGGTGGTCGCCCTGGGACATCGAAAAGTGTTGAATTAACAGCCATACTTTACTGTGTAACTAACTACCTTTAATGTTGCAAATAAAGTGATGCTGAAATACAAAAAATTGGAAGTATCAAGAAAGTAGGTTGCATTCACTTTCGTCAGCCTGATTCTGTTGCAGGTCAGAAAATCACTATGAGACTGATGAAAGTTACTTATCGTACCATATTAAGATCTAAGCATGCAATACGCTTTCTTATGATTGTATGTAACTCTTTGGGCCATGGTTTCATTTGCATTCCTGGGATGTGTCTTCCAAAATTGGAGATCCCTGCTGTGTGCATGCATAAGAGTGAGCATATGTTTGGTGGTTTGGGGATGAAAGACTATATAGAATTTGAACACTTAGAGTATACCTGCCATGTTGTTAATTTGACTCACTCTTTCCTGTAAAGTCTCCAAGTTCGTATTAATGATGACTGCGGGCCGCGTCCTTCAATGTTGGAAATTTATAAATAAATGCGGATATTATGATTGCATATACTATTATTTTCATTCTTAGTGCACAATAGTATATATTGTCGATATGTTTATTATTATTTCTGTATTGTGACCATTATCAATTCAGGCTATTATGCACTGTGAAAATATTTCCGAAGCGTTTCTGGAAAAAGTTGGGCAACCTAACCTGCCAAGAAATTTCCAGTAACTTGGCTAATTAAACCAGCCATCATTTAGTTTTCATGGATACTGGGAGCAAAAGAAAAAAAATCCACCTCAGAAATCCATACTAAAAGACCTTGGATTTTCCTAGATTTCAAAGAAACAACATGAAGTACTGAAACTTCTGTGGAACTGTACTGGAACTCCTAGTAACGTTTACACATTTTTTCACAGCATGAGTATTAAGATTCTTGCACGGATATGTTGCACAGTATGCTATGGTTGCATTTATCTTTCTTTCTAAACCCCATGAACTTTCCATGTTCTTGGAAGTTGTGTTTGAAGCAACTTCAAATGCCATCAAATTTCTTTTGGAGATTAAAATATACAGGAATATATACATGTCTTCTCAGTCACATCATGCCCTCTCAGTCATATCACAAAATAAATCTTGCAGAAACTGCTTTGACGACATAGACGCGTTTACGTGATCAACAAAATAATACTTTCCACTGAATCAAACTATTTTGTTGGATTGCCATTAACTACACTGAACCAAGTTGAATGCTTATTCACGGAAGGATATAATTAGAAGCTCACCCGGTTGTGCACAAGGTCAACAACAAATTCCGATAACAAATTGCCACAGTAGGGGGCTTTTCCAGCTTTCAGTGTTTTCATGTCATACATATAGGTAAGACGCAATTAACGTGTCGAGGTGATGTCAGTTTTCTCCTTGTAGGTCTCCTTCTTGACTGGTTTCCTTAGCTTACTCTTTACTGAAATATGAATAAATATAGCGCATCAGACGGGTAAATGCAAGAATGTTTTCTTCTCAACGTTGGTATTCAAAGTTGAATACTATTTTCCCGTCTATAATTTGAGGTGACGCTGTATTCTCAGAGCTTTATATTTTCTATCGTGTGTGAACCATAACGAAAACATAATTCTAGCGTAATCTTCTGTTAATAAATAGACCTGAACGAATGTCTGAAATCAAATGAAGACCACAGGAAAAGAACGTGCATTGTCCATTTTCTTGATTTTACAGGAGAGCGCTTTAAAAGTCGACAATTAGGATTGCGTATACCTGCACATGAATTAAAGATTTATTTGTAATTCGCGGACGATGCATATGCTTTTCATGCATGACAGTGTGTTAGAAAGACCTTTCAAAGGAAATTCAGATGGTCCTATTATCTCAATTTGGCCAAAAATGGACGAGACACGTTCATTTCTTGTGTTCTTCCAATATTTTAACATTGATTTTGATTCAAACTTAGTACTGCAGCCTTTAGTACGGTAAACTGTAAACGCGGAGGGAATGTTGAATTCAATAACATTTTTGATGCAAAATTACCTATTTAGTCGATTTCACAGTTGAAGAACCTGCTGCAAACAGGGAGCAACTCCAACTTTATGTGAATTTCACCTGTATAAGCGAATATAGTATTAAAAGGAAGCTCTGTTGATTGTTGAATAAACGAGGTAGCCCCGTTTATTTGGTAAGAAATTGTATAGGACGCATCCATGTCCCCTTCATCAATGCTGTGAAAAACAAAGGCAGCTCCGGAGTTCTTTCAGAGTTCTCCTGAACAATTTCTAAACATGAAGCCTTTTTACATCGAGATCTTTAGTTGTTGCATGAAGTGAGTAAGTAACCCGCTATCTACTAAAACTAGCCGTTCGAGTTCTGTGCTTAGAGAGCCCATTCGGACTAATTTTACATCTCAGCTTCATTAAGTAGACGACGTAGTGTTGACCTAAGTCGCTTTTTTTTCCGTATTCTTCCAATACCAATTAGTAATTCCTCAAATATCAAGATTAGATTACTCATCAGATCACATTAGTCAAGAATTTTAGTTTAGGTGAAAATTGTCTATGAAGCTGAAGAGGAATTCTGCTCTCATACGCCTTAAAATTGTCCTTAGGTCCATTCAAGTAACTGATACTGTATTTCTACTGACAATTTTGAGAGTCAACTTTAGGATGGGCGAGAAGGTTAAGCGACACTTCCCTTTGATTAAGTTCAAGAATACATTATGTAATTTAGTCACAAGGTGAGGCATGGCCTGTATACACTGCCTCAGTTTCTTGATCTTCTAACAGGACTCCCTTCCTTGAAACTCTACGTTCGTTTATCTTTTTTAAACAAAACAACTCATGTATTTTCTAAATTAAATTATTTTGAAACATAATAAGCGGATAGCATTTCATGGTCTACGAAAAGTAGGCAAGACACAGTAATAACACGAGTAATTGCAGCCACAATACTCTTAAAAAATGGCACATCGTTAGGAAGTTTCTTGTGGATTTTTAAATAGCTCACAAAACTGCTAATAACATCAGCAACTTAAAATCTCTAATAATTCAACGCATAAAAGCTGGGCTGTGTATATCTCGAGTATTCGACCATAATTTGGAACATTACAATCAGTTTTTCGTCTAGATGGTAATCCTTAATCAAGCTATATTCTTCAATGATGCAGTTGTAAAATACTAGATTTTCCTTGATTTCATAAGGAGATATGAACTGGATTTATTTATAAATACTATAGTTTCATCTAATTCACTAGATTGTCTTTAAATGAAATAACTTCTCAGGTTCAAAGCAAATGTACAAAAATTAGGTTTTTTTAAGGTGTATGCCAGTTTTATAGAAACTATTTTAGGAGTGAAACTTTCCTTTTTTGTATTCTTCTCTGCAAAGTTTTAGTTGGCTGAGTATGTGGTTGGTGTAATATTTGATTCAAAATTTCTGCTTTGATCTTCATATCAATTTTAAAAAAGAGAATTATCCTCAGTTACTGTTTTGCAATAGTTATATACAGTATTTGCCAATGCTGTGTATAGAAGCGTGGTAATCAAGAATTTATATCAATATATGACTTCTATTATCTGGTTGTACAGGTTGGTTGTAAAAGGCATATGGTACGAATATATTAGTAAGGGTAACTGTGATGACAAAATTCTGAAACTAGTAAATAATCTACTTCTCTTTAAATATGAAAATTTTCACAAATGAAAGCTCGTTCCAAGCATTGAAAAACATGTTGTAATTGTACCATGTATCTCGCCGTCGACTGATAATATTTACCTCTTTGCCTATCAATCGGGTTTAGTACTATAATGACAGTAGCACCTCTCTGACACGCCAGTAAATGTAACAATTTGTGTGTTTTTGTTGTTGTTGTTGTGACGTTACAAACTTTCTCCTCCTTTTTTTTTATTGCCTTCCATTATTTCATCTGTATTATGGCTCAATTCTTAGTCGTAAATTAAATGTTCAGGAAACAGATTGTTTCGAGCACTTGGGTAAGTACAAGTGTCAGGAGAACAATGCGTTTAAAAGAGTTTCTGTTCCACTTACTAATAACGTATACAGTTGATTGTAAATTTTGCAAGATTCAAAAGTTATAATGTAATTTGATAAAAGCCCAAAATTTTCTATTCCGTCGCTGTATATCAGAGTCTTTGTAAAGTATATTTAAATGTTATACACCGCATATTTAAATACATTTAAATGGGTGACGTTATTTAAATATATTCGAGTAGATTTTAAAATATTGAAGTACATTTAAATATTCTTAGTATTCACGTGTATACGAAAATTAGAATAAATAAATAAATATACAAGATTTAGAACCTTTCTAGTATTGTTCTCGCGTATTCTGAAAATGTTCGTTTCCCTTAGCAAAGTACAATCTGAATGATGCGGACGTTCTTTGTTTACCGAAGAATCTGTTCTATATTTTGTTCTTTATTGTCGTTGTATGCTTAGTATGTATCACAAGTATTTTTTTTTTATTTTAAAAAAAATCTCTGCTGGTGATTACGAATGACTTGCGGACTAATTACTTCGTGAATAAATAAACTGCTTACAGGAACGTTGTATTCGCATTTCCCGTCATTTAGGATCCAAAAAATAATAATTTGCACTTCAAATACAATCTCCATCATATTTTCACCGTCATATCTATCGCTTCATTTACCACCCTAAAATTAGAAGACCAGCCATGCATGTTGAATGCGATATTTGATTATTGGTCGAGGCCCTCTTGAATCTATACTTAAAACCATGTTTTCATATAGAGCTGTGCTTGTATTTATATGAGGTTGTATAAATAAGCTAAAACATTACCCGGGGAGGAAACCTGTAGAATCGAATAATCTCCAAATATGATTAAAATTGAGTTTGTGTGTGTGTGTGTGTGTGTGTGTGTGTGTGTGTGTGTGTGTACGTGAATAACTTATATCTATGAAACACATGTTTTATTGGCATAACATTGTAGAAAAAAGATGGTAATATTTTACATTTTAAAAGCTTGCTTTATATTATACAAATGAGTCAACTGGTGAGGGCTGGTTGTACACTATTTTTCATTTCCAATCGCTATTTGAATAAAGTGCTTTTATAATTTTTGTACTTTGTTTTACACAAATTACAGTGTATGAATAAGCTGTTTTAGTAGACAACCAAGAAAGCTGAGAGAAGCGGTAGAGGTTGTAAAATCTATTGCTTTATTCCATGACCTACGAAGAACAGTAAATAAAGATGCCAGTTTCTCCATCGCTATTGAAGAAGTGGAATGCAAAAAAAGGAGGAAACCGGAATTTGTCACAACATAGTGTGAACAAAATGTGTATAAGAAGTGTTTAAATGTATTTTTGAAACGCTGATTGCGCAAAGAACGTTCAAAACTCATCTTCAGAAAGACATGATAATTTCACCACACTTCTTGTATACATTCCTTACACTTCTTGATCAGAAACTAAGAAGCACATTAAAGCTATCAAAATTAATCGCATAAATTCTTCATCCGGATATTAATTGAGACATTACTCAAATAATTTTATTATTGGAATCCGATCAACTGAATATCCGAATAGTCGGATAAGCCATGCCAACAAGACAGACAATTCTCTGATATGGTACAATAAACGTTATAGTCTTGACACTTTATTAGCGTCTTCTTCAAACTAACTACAACTTCTGAAAACATCATAAGCTGTTCATTTACTTTATTGAGGAAGGGAAAACATGTTTGTGGTTTACGTTGCCTTAAAGTAGATAGCCAGGGTTGTCTTAATTGATAGCTCATATTCCTGTTGAAATTGTTTCCTTGCTTCAAAGTAGATTGTTTTTCTTCCTTTATTCTCTTGTCCTAGTAGCCCGAACACTTGGATATGATGTTGGTGTCTGGCAAAGATATTTCATGTTCTTTGTTCTTGCTACGTTCGGTTAATCCTGTGCGGCGTTTGCAAATGCTTTATGTAATTTAAATGCTTTTTGGCAACTACCCCAGTAGCACACAAACGTTCAAAAACGGTGGATAAACGTTAGTAACAATACGTACTTTTAAATTTGTATGTGTAAAAAAAATGTCAGCCTGTTTAACGGTTTATTCTAAGTTTATTCTATGTTTAGAATAAAAAAAAAAAACGTACTATTCATCGTCAAGAAGGGGACAATGGATAAACGTATTTTAGAAACGGTTTTTTTAACGTTGTATGTGCCCATCTGTTCAACGGCTCCACAACACCTTTTTCAGTTGGACAGAAAAGAGCATTGTACTTCTTCCTGAAGAACTACTGATCACAGTTTCTGTCTTCGTCTATTTCTTTCATGTTGATATATTAACTTTGTTTGTAAATTCTCCAATTGTCTGCAGCGGAGTTTGAACCTGTAACCTCCCGATTTGTAGCTCCTCATTCTAACTACTTGGTTATGGAGGCATCTTCATAGTGACTAATTTTTTACTATTCCTTTTATGCCCCTAAGACTGAGCTAACGATGGTCCACTTGCAATATTCCTCCACACCGGCAACTACCTTGAAACCATTAGGTCGACGTCTTTTTATGCTTAAATTCCGTCTTGGTGGACGCCACATTTGAGTCACGCCTTTGACAGCAGCCGTCATAAATCCAGATGTCAGCTTACGAGCAATTGACGGCATTTTTCTCATGGGGTAAGAATAAGCGTAGACTTCATCCTCAAGAAGTGGACGATAAAAACAATATTTTCGAAACATAATTTTAACGTTATATACGCCCACCTGCACAACGGTTTATCCGACGTTAAATAATGATTAAAAAGATGGGAAAGAAATCAAAGAGACGGGCCAGGTTGGGAGAGAAAAATCAACGAAGCAGCTTTCGCACCTGTAATACAAGTTCCAATTAGCAATCCCAGTATAGAATCCTATTCAATCTTATGTGCATGCCTTTACTTCAGGTACAGTCTTCGTAACATAAGAGGAATAATGATAATAATAATATAATTAGTCATTATGTAGATGCCTCAATAGCTAAGTGGTTAAAATGACGAGCTATAAATCGAGAATTTCCATGTTCAAATCCTGCTGCAGACAGTTGGAAAAATTACAAACAAAATTAATGAATCAACGTGAAAGGACTGACATCAACATGTGTGTGTGCGACTGGGGTACCAGTATGTCCAATGTATATTTTACCACATCCACAAGAAACCCTAGGCATTCTATGACCTAAATCGTCTTTCACAGAACGAAGCTGCACTTTAACTTCTGTTGGAAGCTTGTGAATAATCTGCACTCCATATTTAACCATGATTCTGCTGGGTTTCCCGAGCAGATGATCGG
>JAGDQP010037606.1:0-13235 GCA_022664845.1 Lepisma saccharinum | reverse complement strand
ATGTGATTTCTACAGGATACAGAATTCCTGATAATTTAGGTGCAATCAATGTCTATTTCTATACATGGTATTCGGTTCAATCAAAGAAAAACATAGCTTCTATCAAAGGCTAAGAAGTAGGTATTAGAGCGAACAGCGTTCATGCATCATAAGAAAGTTTAGAGCATTCCCTTTCTAATGACATGTAGTTTACACGGAATTTTGGTTTTGATTTCTTTTTAAATAAGTTCGCCATATTTTCTAAAATTAAAATATTTTTCAGTATAGTTGAGGCACGTTTTCTAAAATTGGACCAAATTCTATTTTCGAGTAGTCATTGGCTTAGACTGTTTCTAAATTTTTCATAAAATCCGGTAGTCCTGAAAGGTCGACCACACTTGAATGACATCAGAAAAATATTTTTAGTATAGTTGAGAAAGGAAGGAAGGAAAATATGTCGGTTTCTGAATGAAGTTCCGAGCGTTAGCCCATGCCTTCAATATAAAGTGAAGATGACGGATATGAAAGAAGTATGTGAAATTAGAGAGTGCAACTGTCACAACTCTAGAAGAAAAATGTGTGTTCAACGAAGAGAGGTGTTAAAATTGGGCAGTCAGGCTAGATGTTGGTCTTTCAAGAAAAATATGGGTATCTGTGTTGCTTTAGAATGGATGGGGCATTTGGTAGGTGAGGCGAGGTGGGATGGCAGTGCCTATGCGCTGTAAAATGTCGTGCTGCGAATTTGCCATTCTAAACCAGAAGGATCGGCTTTGTGAGTCTATGACATTTTTTAGTAGTGGTAGTTCTAGATCTTCATGCAGTTGTAATGTGCTGGTGTCCCGTGGGTGACCTGATATTATGCGTGCAGCTGGATTTTGTACACGTTGTAGAAGGAGTTGACCTGATTTCGATGTGTGACGCCATGCGGGTGCTGCATAGGTTAGTTGTGGTCTTATTATCATTTTATAGACATGAAGTCTGGCTTGCATCGAGAGTCCATACCTATTATTTAGTATGGCATATAACGAACACGTACGTCTGGTAGCTTTACTAGCGGTCTTCTTAAGATGAGCCTGAAATGTCAATCGTCTATCGAGTAAAAGCCCCAGGTAAGTAGCACTCGCGCTGTATGGTAATTGAGTTCCAAAAGACTGAGTGTATGTGGTGGAATTTGACGTCTCTTCGTAAAATGAACTACTGCTGTTTTCTCCGTGTTAATTTTGAGTCGTCATTTCGCTGTCCAGTCTTCAAGGAAGTTGAGATGCTGTTGAGCATAACGGAGGGCAAATTGAATTTGGTGTGAAGAAGCGAATATTGCGATGTCATCTGCAAAGGTAAGAGTGTGCTGATGAGTTGGAACGTCTGCGGTATAGAGATTATAGAGGAGCGGTGAGAGTGCCGAACCTTGTGGAACGCCTGATTCTATTGGATATTCCTGAGATATAGATCCATTGCACGAAACAAAGAAGGAGCGCTGGTGTAAGTATGATGCGAGTAGTCGTAGGTACTGATGTAGAAATCCCTGTTTGTGGAGTTTAAAAAGGAGACCCTGATGCAAGACCTTGTCAAAGGCCTTAGAAGTGTCCAGAAAAAATCCAAATGTGTGATTACGTCTATTGAATTGGAGTGTCGATGCTTCGACCGTGCGGACCAGTTGAGCTACTGTGTCGAATTGAGGACGAAAGCCAAATTGATGTGCCGGAAAGAGATTTTTGTCCTGGACTATTGCATAAAGTCGGTTTTTGAGTAGCCGTTCAAATAGTTTGCTTACCACTGAAATGAGACTAATGGGTTTATGATTTTGGGGGGACAACGGATCCTTGCCAATCTTTGGAATCATGATTACCTTCGCCGTCTTCCATTGTGGCGGGTAATGACCAAGATGAAGTATAGCATTGAAGGGTCTAGTCAATAGGAATAGCATCTTCCTTGGGTTGTGCTTGAGTGCTTGCGCTGAGATATTGCCCGGGGCAGCCGCACTGCGCCCACAAATTTTTCGTATGATGCGTTGTACTTCCCGTGGTGTGGCAAGAGTCGCTGGATCGAAAGGCTGATTGAAGGGTGTGGAATTTAGATGGTGATTCACTTGCCGAATCGTGGTCTCGTCATAAGGTTCGGGATTCAGACTGAATTGCTATTGCAATTGTTCCGCAAAGACTTCTGCTTTGGCTTGCTGATCTTAGACTAGGCCTCGAACTCTGTGAAGTGGACGAGTTGAGTTGTTTTCCTCTGTTTTCGTGAGGGCTTTAGTCAGGGCCCAAAATTCGTATGTAGGTTTAGATAGTGTTTGCAATTTTTAGACCATTGTAGTCCTAGTTGTCTTTGAATGCGTTTTCGAATGCGCTTTTTAAGTTGGTTCCAAATAGTTTTGTAGAGGGGATATCTCGTGGTTTGCCATCTCCGTCTAGCCCATCTTTTCATAGTTAGAAGAACAAGCGTGCGCATCTCAAAGGAAGTAACGTCCTGCTGATGATATGTACTAGCTTTGGAGGATGTGGTAGCTAGAAAGTAAGCCGACTTAAGATTTGCCGTGATCAAATCCACAGCAATATTGATGTCATTCGTTGGTTGTAACTGAAGATTGCAGTCAGAAGTGCGCACCAGCATTGCTTTGTAATTATCCCATTTTGTGCGGTAAACGTTAGAAGTGGTTATGACTTGTGGATTAAAATGATGCTGTAGGGTGAGGCAAACAGGTATATGATCTGAATCAAGTGCTAGAATGGCGTATGGACCATCCGTAATGTGAATGCCTTTTACCGGTGCTACGTCAAGAATGTCCGGGCGGCCTCCATTTCGTGGAAAGCATGTGGGTTCAGTAGTTGCCACTGGATACACGTCTAGTGTGGGTAAAGCGTCATATAAGATTGAGCCTGAAGTGTTTCGGATTCTCGAGTTCCAATGAGGATGTTTACAAGTGAGGTCTACCGCTAGAAAAACATGTTTCCCAAGCGCACTTAGTTAACGAATGTCTGCTGGGTTGAGTGGAATATCTGGAGGTTTGTAAACTGCAATCAGTAACAGTTGTAGAGATGGAGAAAATAGTCGAATACCAGTTGCTTCTATGGTTTGTAAAGGCGGAAGAACTAGTTATTGAGTCGGAAAGTGAGTTTTAAAAAGTATAGCTATACCTCCCTTTAGTCCCGGACGATCAGTGCGAATGATTGAGTAATTTAGTATTTTAAAGGTGTGGTGATCTTTGAGATGTGTTTCATTGAGTAATAAAATATCTATTTGATGTTCTTTAAGAAAGTATCTAAGTTCCAGCTTCTGTTCGTACACCCCATCGGCATTCCAAAATGCTAACCGGAAATGTCTTGTAATTAAGGATCTATTGAGAGCCATTATCTAGTGCACTGAAGATAATTTCAACTATGATGGCAATTTTCGAATATTTATCTGGAGCTTCCTGCATCCGAGCCAGTCATTGTTGGATTCTGGTGAAGATACTTGCGATGTTTAATCCTTTAAAGACATCCTTGATAACAAAAAAACACTTCACGAATGGTAGCTCCCATGTCAGAGAAGGACATGGTAGATGTGGCCGTATCGGAAGCGGTATTTGTTTCTTGATTTGCTGGAGGTGTTTGAATTGTAGGAGTACTTGTAAGTTGCTTTTTCGTGTTAGTCTGAGGCTTGGCATATGTAGATTTTGTTTGGTTGTTATTAGTTGTGGGCTCTTTAGGTGGAGTAGGCTTTGGAGTTTGAGATATATTTTGATTGTTAGGTGCTGCAGAGTCCTTTGGCTTATTTGCTCTACGTTGAGCCATAGCATTTTTGATGACTATTCAGCCGCGGTAATTCGCCGGATGATCCCCAGTACAGTTGATGCAGTAAGCCGGAGTATTTCTGGGTTTGAGACATTCGCTAGTTAAATGGGCAGCGCCACATTTTACACATTTTGGGTCACAGAAGCACGTTTTCATGGAATGTCCCATCTTTTGACATCTAAAACATTGTAACAATTCAGGGGGACGATATGGCTCAACTGCTACGCGATAGCTCAATAAATATTCTAATTTGTAAATCCTATGAATATGTGTTTGTTTTTTCAACGTAAGCAAAAATAGCGGATGTAAAACCTTTTCTCTTTTCCCCTTATCGCATCCATACATCTGAGCAACTTCCAGTGCCGGGAAATCCAGATCTTTCAGATCATCTAAAATGTCTTTTGTAGGTGTATCTATTGGGAGTTTGCGCAGAACAACTTTAAATGGTCTGTCCTGTTTCGGAAGTTCTGTGGCAAATTGATATTTTTGTTGAGTGCAGTAAGTTTTGAGTTTCTCATAATCTCTGTAGGATTCAGTTAGGAAGCGGACATGTTGCTGCGTGTGTGAAATGCGGGGTTTTGTTTGGCATACAGCGGCTAGCGTCCTCGAAAATTGATATTTGTTCTTTACTCCGTACACATAGATAGGTGGCGGTTTGGCTTTCTTTGTATTCGGATTGGTTTGGGAGAAGCGTTCATCATCCTCATCACCATCCTCAGTTTTACTTAGTGGGTCATAACGATTTTGAATGGGAACAGCATTTGATGTTTTAGCAGATTTACGAATTTTGGCTGTTTTGGCTGGTGGGATCCAGCTGTCTGAGTCAATGTCAGCATCATTACCAGGAGCTCCCTCCGAAAAGGATTAGTGCCCATCCTCAGATTGCATATCGACATTGTCATCTGTTGGTGCTAGGTAATTTCCTGCGGAAGCAATACCTTCCATGGTTCTGTCATTATCTTTGGTAACTTGACTCATGTTTAATTCCGGAAATTGCAATTTAGACTCGAGATTCAGTGGTTCACTCGGAATGGTGCTGGAAAGATCTTGCATTGACACAGAGCGACGAGAGTCATTCTTATGTGGAGCAGTACTTTTTGGTACTGTGAATAGAGAGGGTGGGTCAGTGGGGTGAGGTGAAGAAATACCCATTTGGTACTCCTTTCGGAAGTGCGATAACCCTTGTTTCATGACTGAAGAATTTCGTGAGAAATCTGGAATTTTCCGTAAACGTTTAGATTTGTGAGTAGATTTCGTCTGACTGCCCCCCTCTAGAGGTGACAATTTGGAGGAAGATGGAGTGGAAGGGGCCGACATGTCTGAGCCGAAGCCAAGATCAATGCCGGAAGAGCCAAATGGCCCTAAAAATGGTCGACGGGAAAATGGTCCTCAAAACGGCTTATACTGAGGACTTTGAGAGCGATAAGCAAGTAAACGTGAAATATCTCTTTATTTTAAGAGGAACTTGTTTGGTTTGCTGTCCAAATTCACAACATTCGGCGTAACAAGAAGCACAGGCTCCGCAACTTCGAGTCCTATTACTCAACTGATAGTTGAGAAAATTTAAAATAATTTTTAAATCTTAGCAGGTTTTAAAAATCGACCATACATTGGTTTAGATTTGACGGTTAAACATTTTCTGGAGAACCTTGTGTTCAGAACTATTACAGGTTAGCCACACTTCGCTCCAGATATGCTCTTACAATATAGTACTCATTACTCTCGACTAAATGTAACAGTTATGACGCATTATATTATTCTGCTAAACTTCTTATTGGAGAACCGAGTGAATAGATTTTACTCGTTATTGCCTTTGCACGTTAAATTTTGTGAGTAAGTTTCACTCATGCTTACCAGCATTAATTTATTCGCAACTTCACTCATATTTATTAATAAGCATAAAAACAATATTGACTTATTGTAGCCAGTATGCAGAAGCACTTTATATTTGTAAATCAAGTCATTTCAATAGTAAGCAACAGGTGCTATTATTGATGAAAAAGAAATTGGCGCATCGTACAACAACTTATTGAAGATTTCCGTAATTTTAATTAATACGTATAGTTCTCCGCGATCTAACAATTCTGTTAAATTTGTATAGTTATTGAATCAACGGTATTTGTTTCCGCTCTAAATATTAAGCCCCGTAAAATATTTTACTTCCTTTTGTTATTTTGTTGACAAGAAACGGAACTGGTTAGTCCATTGAGAACAGACGTGATAATAGAGACTAGAAAACGGTGTAAGGGGACACAAGTTTCACAAGTTGCGGAAACAGGAGACGGGGTATTTTAAGTGTATAAAGAATAATCTGCCTTCACATCATTGGGTAGCTCAGATATACAAAAAGGCAAAATAAGAATTTTTGTGCTCTTGAGGCGCGTAGAGGTACAACATTTTGGTGAGCGAATATAGCTCTTATTTCTTCTTCACTAACGCGAAGAAGATCCCAGCAACATATGACCCCAAGCTAAATCCAGTTGGTGATGAGTCAACCTAAACTTTCACGAGACCATTTGCTGTCATCTTCTGAAGTTTTATGGACTCTTTGCATTATTTGTCTCAACAAACAGCTTTCCATTTTGTTAGGTTCTTAACACTTTTGACGGGTACAGTATGGTAAATAATCGGTTTGTTAATAACAAATGGGATAAACCATAAAATCTTCCTGAGCAATTAGTTGCGTCTCTGTCCTGATACTTGTCTCTTGCTTTCTTACAATTTCATTGGATGATGCAGCTAACTTTCGCGTCTTGTCTTGTACATTCGCAGTTAATTATATTAAATTTTATTCAGTTTACTTCTTTTCCTTCGATGATTTCTGCAAAAGGTACGTAGATGGATGCTGTGGTCACACTATGAAGGTAAAACATACTTGTCTTCTTCTCAATCTTTGAAAGGGGACAAGTAGACTAGTTGGTTTTTTCAATTGAACCTTCTTCAACAATAGCAATTGACGCGGTGTTGTCTGTCGGTTCCAGGATTATTTGAGCCCACAAATTTATTGGTATGAACATAAAACTTCCTTAAGTGTTCTTCGAATCAAAGTCTGGTGAATTCCGCAAGAGCGCACTTCACCTGATTCAGGAAGCTAGGTCGTCCAAATCTTCAGTTGTCAGGCGGGAACTATCAGCAGAGTTGTGGTCCGTTTTCCAAAAATTCCAGAGGCCTATTCTATAGTAAACACCAGGAAAGAAATAATGTCCGGGACATGATGGCATGGTATTAGCCAAAGCAAAGAAGTAAACGGAAATAACGAGCCTATAGGAAATGAAAAAAATCAGCTTTCTTCTTGTTGGTGTTACGATGGAACAGTGATGATGTGGACTACTTGAACAATAGCAATAAAGTTACATACCATTGCAGTCCGTAGACGTGCGATGACGTCGTCTCTCCTGTACGCCATAGTGAAAGGTTATCGAGATACTACAATAACTCGTATCTACAATTTTGTCACCTGAAGTTCATATTAACAAGATTTTGAAAGGAAAAAAAATCGGGCTTTCGAGTTGAAGCTTCGTAAAAAAATAATAATAATAATAATCCAACAAGTAAATTAGCCATTTATTTGTTACAAAATTTCAACTGGAAAGTCCACCATTTTCGCTTTCAATAATTAGACAACAACAACTTTAGGTGGCAAAAATAGACGACGACGTATCAGTGATTAAACCTGGTTATATTAGTCTCAATACAGATATCAGAAATTATAATGAAGGAATACGTGAAAGACATTGATATGTGAACGCCCACTCTGTTGGTACAACTAATACAGCGACGATATTAGTAGTTCTTGTAGAAGGTCTGACATCGAGAATGGACATGTTTACTCGAAAACTGCAGTAATGTAAGGTATAAAAATAACAATATATTTGCGGACAACATGATGTGTTCTAGTGTTCAAGGTTAACATCTTATACCATGTTAATCATCTTTAATGGTATAAGATTTGTAGTTTGTATTTTGCCTCATGAAGGTTTTGTTATTTAGCAAGAAGCCTAATACCTTTGCAGAAACGATACTTTATATCCTGAATAGTCAAACTATCGTGAACCATTAAAATATCAAATCAAAATCTACTAGCATATTTTTTACTATTTCGTTATTTCTGACGTAGTACATTAGACTACAGATTAAACGAACTACGATTAATGGAATTTCCGGCTTAAGCTAATCCCCACGTAGAAAAGAAATGTGATATTACAAGTTTACAGATGCTACATTTGATTTATACTTAATTGTGAACGAGTTATTTGACAAATCCTTGCACTGTTTAGAAAAACTAGGGTACAGTAATTATAGTATTGCGTTATACTATAACATTATAGTAGCAGGCCTATGTTTGAAACTTTAACATGAAATTACTTCAAAACATAGTAGATTATTAAACTCTAGATGTAAATTCGTATGTTTTAGGTTTAATCGAAATTACCATTGGTCCCATTAAATTGGGTTGAAAGAGACTTGTGTATTATATGTTTCTCAAACAGCAAATTTAGTGATAAACTTACATTTGTTTCATTCCAAGCCATTGTTTGGTTTACTAAATTAAACAATGGTCTGATATTACGTTGACAATCAAGCCTAACTGTATGATTTTCTTTGAAATTATGTATGCTTGTTGTAGCATGTAAAAATATATATTTTCAAAATATTTAGTATTTAATTCACAACTGCATCGGATTTAAATTGATTTTTTACTTCGAAGGTAATAACATAAATTACAATTTAATATGTCAGTGTTAGTAGATAAATTTAAATATATTGTTTTGTAGTTATAAGAATAAAGGAAGCGAGAAATATAGGCAATATACAAATTTAGAAGAATTAAATATATCAAAGAAACAAATTTTTAGCCAACAAAATGTAAGTTTCACGGAAAATTATATGCAGAATTGCTTTCTGTAATTGTGTAACAACACACTGTTTAAAGTACAGTAAGAATGCGATCTTTTTACAAAACCGGGAACTAATAGCATAACGATATGATCGATGCCCATTGAAACGTTTATAAATAATTCCATCGTTTTTTTTTTCTTGACAAAAATGTCAGTACAGTAGTATTTGTGTGGGCGATTGAGGTAAAAGAATTGATCTCAAAGTTTCAAATTGCTTCCTGTCGGATAAACATTAGTTTTTAGTGATTTAGTTTTCAGTGATTGTAAAACATATCTATGAACTTTGATCACTCGTTACCTTACAAAAGTGTTCGAAGGTCAGTTTCCAAATCTCCTGGATTTTTATTCCACATTTTCATTTGAAAATAGACAAAGTTTCAACCCCCTTTTAACACACATATAACCATCTTTGCAAACATTACAATCAGCGAAATATCATCATCAGTAAAATGTGAACTTGGGCCCTTTTCTGAATCTGGTATTCGAATTAGAAAATACCATTATAAATGCATAACGTAAGACAAAAATAAATCTTTTATTATGATAGTCATGAAAATATACAGTTTCATTTATTTGATTATTATTTGGTGTGCATGGAATTGTCGTATGAATACTTCTTTGCTTTCTCGCGGTCAGTGCAACGCAAACCTTCGTGGCCAACATTTAGATGAAGGTATCTAGATAATAATTCAATTTACACAAGGGAAGTGCCATCCCCTTAATGTTTCCTATAAACAGTCCACGTTGTCATAGCATACTGTAGAATGAATCCTGATTGGTAGATGCATTTTACCTTTCCGGACAGTTTTTAAATCACCTATCCATACAAAATGCTCAACATATTTCCAAACGTTTAGGATTACTATATCCATGAACTAAGTGATTTGAAATTGAATTCAATTTAACCTTTCCGGTCAAAGTCTTCACTGTAAGTGATTTAAGGACATAGTTTGGAGTCAAAACCTCCGTTTGAAAACATCATATATAAGGGATTTTCAATTCTTTCCCTGGGGCCCGAATTGATGCTAATATTACAATAAATTGTTTTTGCTGTCCATATAAATGATTAAGTAAGGCAGTTTGATTATTAGTTATTATGTATAATTGTACGAAATAAGCCTAATTGCAAAAATGCATTAATAAAAATTTGAATACCGCCTATGTTAGTATGAATTCACATTTACACTTCTGTACTTTATTTTTTCTAAACATGATGAAAGGGGCCATTTGAAAAGAATTCAGTTCAGTTATATGTACTCTACTGTCAACTCTGGAGCGAATATTCAGAGTATACGTGAAACGCACGAAGTTATACATTCTTTCTTGAAATATTGTTGTGTAATTTCTGCTGAAGGACATGCCTTTAAAATAATTATCTTAATTCTTGGCGTATCAAACGGTGGTTGTCTGAGGAAAACTGCTTCGAGGTTCAGATTTTTAACGCAGACCGTCTTAGAATAATAATACATCTTGTACAATGAACCATACTAATCTACACCTTCGAGGTGACGAATCCCCAATAAGGTTTTGCAAACGAGATGGCAATGAGGGAGGTATGAGGAACTACGTAATTCATGTGAAGCTCGTGAGGTGAAGAAGGCCACATTTTGGTTTTCTCTTGCGTGTGGGAATACGTTTGACATCTGATTTCCAAAAAATTGATTCTTTCTACAAACATTTCAAACCAGACACCAAAAAGTATAATATACCAAATTAAAGATAGGAGTTTATGCTTCAATATTAATTCGAAGCATTTTCTTCTTGGATGTCTAGGTTTGTTATTAAACTTTGAGAAAACTAGTTATTGAAAAAATCAGGATTTTTTAAAAAATAATCTGTTATTTACTAATTAAAAGTTGTTATTATAAAAAATAATGTCAAATATAGACAATATTTAAAGCTTTAATTTAAAAACATCGTTGACTAGAGGTAATTACAATTTTATTATTGAAGTCAGATCATTCATCTTGGATTGGTCACGGTGAATAGTTACCATTTTCAGATGACACTTATGTTGTTTTTTTCGTATCCTTACACACCCATAAAACTGTTGAGAAAAGGAAAAATAGTACCTCCAAATTATACCAAATGTATGAATTCGGCCACTGGACCCATAAGCTAAGATATTGGTAGGTCTCTAAAAATTGAAAAGACTGCATTTAGTAAGTTCAAGAATAAACTTAAAATTAAGAAAGCTGTTAACAAAATTTAAAAGAATGTGTGTTAGAATTTTATGGAATACTAATACGTTTATTTAGTACTATATCAGAATGATAATATTTCCAAGGTCATAATTTCTATTATAGTTGTTATTGAACCTGGAAACTTTTGATGTGTTGTCTTTCATACGTCCATCCATGTCCAGAAATTAAATCCCAGGAACTACAAGGTGTATAGAGATGCTTGAGATGTCGCCCGAAAAGCCTTGACTAAACTAGCTCAGGGCCCCCAGAACCATCTTTGTGGGTGCAGAAGGCCCAGTGTTGCCAGCACTTTTCTAAAAAATAGTTGTTCAAAATGCTTCCGTTCAGTTAGAATTAGTTTCGCCAAACTTGGTACAAACGTTATTCCACACAATACATAAACACTGAGATCTACATTCCCAAGCAACCCAATTAAGTGTTGAAAGATTATTTTCTATGAAATTTAATCTTTTTTGAAATTGTTCCCTATATTTTAGTCATAGCAGCACCAAACTTAGCATAATCATTCTTTGGTACAATAAAGAACACACTGCGGGTGTCCCCGCTTCCCATGAACCAAGTTGGCAGTGTTGCCAGCGCATGATAAATATATATTTCATGAAGCATAAGACGCAGTGACGTAATTTTAAAATAGTAAAAGTGTACGTACAGGAACAAAGGTAAGTTGTCTGGGGGCAAGGGGCCTGTCCACATATACTGATATAAAAGTTTTCTAATAGTTGATAATAAGCGTGTCTCTAACGGAAAAGTTGAGGTATAACAGCGAGCAATTTTGTGTATATGTAGAGATAACTTTCTTAAGTAGCGGGGATCAGGTTCTTTCCCTCCAAACTACTAATATCTAAATTCCATTATAGTTGCTGTTAAACCTTTATCAATAAAGTAGGACGAAATTCAATAGCGAAATATGATGCGTATAAGCAGAGGTATTTTATAATCAAATTATGGTTAAAATGTCTTTCCAGCTGTTAGTAGAATCGCATCTTTAACTAGTTTAGTGTGTCACCTCAGCTACTTAAGCGCAGAGTACATTAAACAAACATAAATAAAACGAAAGATTAAATGTAATTGTAATTAATATGCTGACATCTAGCAAACATAAATTTTCTAGTCTAATTTTCTTTTTATCATAGCAACTTATCAATAACTTGTGTGAGACTTCGTACAATAATCGATTTACGAAAATGTCAGACGTTTTACGACGAAAATAACGTAGAAATATTATACTTGTATGAGAATAAATTATATTTTCGGGGAGCCTAAAGTAATAATTTAAATAATTGTATTATATATGTATTTTTTATTTTATATAATTATTCTAAGATTTTTTACTTACAAACCCTGCTTGCCTATTTCGTATTTAAGGTGTTCAGTAAGGGTGAACTTCAGTTCTTGCTATTAGAAGTGATTATTGAGATCACTTTGAATAAGCGAAGAACAAGAAGGTATTCTTTACTCTTCAGGGTTAGATTCAACAAATAATCCGTTTTAAAACTAGCTTGGAGGAAACATATTCATTTGTATATGCAGAATATGACTATTAAATGCTCTCTTCAGTATATCTTCTGAATTATCGTTCAGTTAACCTCGGTCATTATAGCATCAAAAGTATTTTTTTCCTGTTTCAATAGTCAATAGTAGGTTGGATGAAACTCTGCGTAAATATTCTTTAAAATATATTCTATACCCGGAGCATTTACCATCTTAGAGAACTGTTTCGAGAGCTTTTAACGCTGGTATAAAGCTAGCTAATTTGGAAAGTAGATGCAGTGTTCCGTAGTTTAGTCTTTTGCTCATAGATGGTTGTATATTAGTTCAGATATTAACTTATATCTTACATTTCTTAAATGGTATAAATCATAAACTTAGGTACAGCCTTCTTTAAAATGTGAAATATAAATGGCAGCATCCCATCAATAGGCACTCGCAATACACCTTCAATTATCCTAGCATCTTTCCAAATTAATGGACATCATCCAGATTCTTTAATAGGAATCTATCCTTAATTCATTATATATTACGTGAACTTACAGTCTGTTTCAAGCTGTGTGAAGTCCATTGAATTTCAGTTCTTAGATATTCAACCACTTTCTTTAAAATGTCTTTAACATTTCATTCAATCAATCCAAAATTTCAATGGGTGTGGTTTCCAACGTATGTATGTGTATATAATATCAGTTTAACTCTTATCTACACGAGCCGCTATTACCAAAAGCTAGTTCATGTACTTTTAAAATTCATAGAGAAAAGTTACATTCAGGATGGCGCATTTAAAAGTTGCCATTCCCTTTATCTCGTAATAGATTGGTCTGTTTGAAAAATCCCGAGATACATCAAATTTGGTTTCAAGGGGAACGAAATATTCTGACAATTTTAAGTGTGCT
>JAGDQP010037605.1:0-18544 GCA_022664845.1 Lepisma saccharinum | reverse complement strand
CACCTTCATACCAAATTTGGTGTTTGTAGCTTCAGTAGTTTGGCCTGTGAATTTATATGGATGAGAGTGTAGTATGTGGATTGATGGATTGGACGAAAAATCCGTTTGACCAAAAGTCGATTGGACGAAATGTCTTGTGGACGAAAAATCCGTTGGACCAAAAGTCGATTGGACGAAATGTCTTTTGGACGAAAAGTCGATAGGACGAAATTTCTTGTGGACGAAAAATCTGTTGGACCAAAAGTCGATTGGACGAAATGTCTTCTGGACGAAAAATCTGTTGGACGAAATGTCTTGTGGACGAAAAATCCGTTGGACGAAATGTATTGTGGACGAAATGTCAATGGACGAAATGTCTATGGACTAAATATCCCTGGACTAACTGTCGTATGGACAAAATGTCTTTGGACGAAACGTCACCCGGCCAGATTTTATACCAAATTATTGATATGTTTTAGAATAGTTTAAAGTTGTACAACCCAATTAAAGTTTAACTAAAATGAAACAGGTGAATACTAGGATGGTAACAGAAAACTAAATTTCGTTAGATTACCAAAGATCTCTTTCCACCAAATAGATGCTGCATGTGAGTGAAAAACAAGCTAGACCCGCCCTTCTGCCAGTGTTCGCATTTTCTTTTTTGCCGCCATCTTGTTGTCCGCCATTTTCTTCTTTGCCGCAATCTTGAAATGCATATGACTACGTACCGCAGTAATCGGACCCATCCCACCTCGGATGAGGAGGTCGCAGAAGATTCTTGCCATTTTCGAACATTCCTTTTGGCGCCCACCGGGGCGGCGGCCTCATGAAATTATAAGCCCACAACATGTAGGTGACTAAGGTCAGTAATCGTACAAAGAATCACTCGATTCGGCTCATGCGTTTAGAATATTAGCACGATCATACTTCGTTACTTTCCTGTTGGCATCCATTTCCTTTTGGCCACCATCTCGAAATGAAATGGTGCGACAGACAACTTTTGCCGTGCCGGATCTATTGTCTGTGGCACTAACTTATAGTGTGTCCATCGTTCTATCTTGTGCCCTTCGGGTGGCACAGACACACACACGCACACGGCACGAGTCGTTACATTAGCCCGTCCCTTTTTATAGGGCGGGTTAAAAAGGACAGAAAAAAAAACAGAGTGGACGCTGGAGGGCTATAAGGATTGAATCTGAATCACCCAATTTTTAGGAAAGCCATGTTAAAATCTAGCGTCCATCCCCTCTCACATGGGGCAAAATTGATAAATTCTAAACCTTTGAAATTACTGGTATAATATCAACCATTAATAAACACTTTTTTCCTTCATACCTGACATATTATTAATTTCCGCATTGTTATCGACACTTAAGATTTCATGCCGACCTTGCTAGTAATGGGGAATAGTTTAATCCGAATGTCATTCAAGCATGTATATTGTTTGTGTTTTTGCCCTCCATTAACCTCGCGCATAAGAGGCGGGCCTAAAACCACCTAAAAAAAGATCATGGTTAACAAAATTTGGTAACATTCGAAAACCTTTTAATACTCGACGAACGAAGTTTTGTAATAACACTCCAAGGTTCGACAATAACTGAAATGTCAGTAATATTCAAAGTTTGGATAATGCTCGAAACTTCGATAATGTTCGAACTTTCGATATTGCTAAAAATTTCGATAATTCCCGAAACTTCAAAAATATTTGAACTTTCGATAATACCTGAAACTTAGATAATACCGAACTTTAGATAGTACCCGAAACTTCGATAATATTCGAACGTTCGATAATACCCGAAACTTCAATGATTTCAAATACTCGAACGGTTTCGAGTACCGATGACAACTCGATAAATTTTCACACCCGAAGTTCGATAGCTCCTCAGCCTTATCGAACACTCCTATACATATTCCCCCTCTGAAGTTTCACAGAATAAGAAAGTACGTCCTGGCGTAGCGAATGAAAAATGAAACGTCTAGGACCTCTATGATATGTGCTCCTCGGTTTGGTATTTGTCTAGTGGAACTGAGGAAAATATAGCTCGAGAAAACTCACTGAAGATGGTCGGTGAGAGTAAGGATGAGTCCAATCCACTTCTGCGTAACCGATTCGTACACACCAACTTAAGTAGAGAAGCCTTGTACTCCAGCTTCCCGGGGGGAAGATCAAATGGGGGGAATGGGACACTATTGTATGCCAACCACGG
The DNA here is from genome assembly GCA_022664845.1 of Lepisma saccharinum. Lineage (NCBI taxonomy): Eukaryota > Metazoa > Arthropoda > Insecta > Zygentoma > Lepismatidae > Lepisma > Lepisma saccharinum. Next base: position 16,358 of record JAGDQP010037605.1, on the reverse strand, counting down.
CACCCTCGAACCGAGTACCATGATGACTCCAATTTAAGAGACACATTCAAGTATTACTATACTAAATGTTTAAAGGACATCCACCTCAACGCGTAGACGTTGTCAGTACATATTTCTTACATAATTATTTTCCTGTATACAACATAGCTAATACTGGACATGAATTCACCTGTTTAAGGAAACAGGCAGTTTGTGTTGATGATTATATAAGTTTTTACATAACAATGTAAACAGAATATTGATTACGGCGCCAACTCTTTCCGGGTGCACCAGACGAAATATCATTTCATAAGGTATTTTTACGGGCCATCCTTTTCCTCATTTCTTTGCTGATCTGCAGTGTTCACCCTCCTTGTATTTTCGTTATCAAGGAGGGGAACGAGACTTCGAGGTACACGAGACACCAAGTGAATATTGTTAAAGACTTGAATTCATACTGAATACCTCGTAGAGACACCAAGTGTCAAAGGGCTAGCACGATAGTTAGCAACTATTCGACTTCGTCTGAATCCGCCTGGTGAGTTGAGCGCCTATCTTGTAATATTTCATGTGACTAAACCACGTCTATGAAAACCTCTCGCTTTATCTTTTATTCTATAACTGCATCCCCTTTTCAAATCCCAGTATAAATAAGATCGTTTTCCCCTTCAAAACGGCAGAAGTGATACATGGTGGAGATGCTGGGTAACGATCCCAGTACCTTTCACATGGCAAGCGAGTAACAAGTGGTATCGAATACTAATCTGTTTTCTCTGAAGAATAGATGGATTAAATTTGAACTTGCAGCTTGAAGATACGCAAATCGAATCAATGTTTTCTGATGTAATGGAGAATGTACCTTCAGAGAATTTCAGTGTATCCGAATTTCAATTCGACCTGACAATTTTTCAATGTAGTATTCACGTTCCTCGCATTCAGTCCTAGTTTAGTGGTTACTTTTCCTATACATCAAATAGACATTGCTTGTTACAGGCGGACTATGCATATTCCTTCATGCTTGTTAAAAAGTCCCTTCAAAGAACAAACAGTTGGTACTCTTATCTAAATTTGTCCAAAAATAGACAACGTATGTTCTTGTCCTGTGGTATCTATCGATTTATGTCTAAAAATACTGCATGTCCCTTGACAGAATCTTCGATAGAGGCACATATTGCCTCCAAAGTGACGATAAAAGCTTCCTGCATGTTCTTCATGCTATCCTCTGGAACTGGATTTAAGCAGAGGGAACTCTGCTCGTACCCCAAGGGCAACTCTGCCATGACGTTCACTCACTTTGGTTTCTAATTCATTGTATATGACCTGCATATTCGTGGTACCATCCCAACATTGTGCCAAGACCTTCCCGCACGATAATCCCATCGACTGTAAAGAATCTCGTATTGGTTCCAGAAGATTCTCCGACTTCGTCGACTTGGCTCTCTTCACTGCAATCCATGTCTCACACACAGTCAGTCTCATTACGTCAACACACTAGAATAGCCACTTGTCCGTGATTTGAATGATCTGTCGTTTCGTCCAACATCGCCGAAATATACTTTATCTCATGAAAAGATGCCTAATTTCATCAGCCATGGATTGCTTGAATAAAATTTTGAATGGTCTTGGCGTTACACTTCCCATTGCCATCAGCTTCTTACACATTCCTGCTCATCAAGGGGTGGAAGTACGCAACCACATTGTACAGCACTTTGTATAACCGACGGTACAATTAATCTTTTCCTTCACTATGATCCCGGAGTGGAGCAACTGTTATCGCTAACGACCCGGATGAGGTAAACCATGACAGCTTTGTTCTGCATGCGCACACCCTCTCTCCTGCTAAGTTTCTTCAACCTTTCTTTCTGACAGAATTATCTCCTCTCTTTTCTCCTTTCAGTCGCTGTTGAGCAGTCTTGAGGTTTCACTAATATGGTGATATTTTAGTTTTCCTTAATTTTCCATCAATTATGGGAGCCGTCGACTGTAAAAGCAGTCTACAACCGCCCCGTTAAAAAAAGTACTTTGATCCCAAACTATGTGTGACAAAACATGACACCAACTTGATGACTATACTCGAACCAGGGGTATATAGTTTACCATGTGTCATGAAAGCTTCTTCGACAGCCTTCATAAAATGTGCTCCGAAATGTACCAACAGATTGGTTTGAATCTTGTTCGACGAAATGTCTAAATTCTTCCTCGGAGATTCTAATAGGGGCTGTTCGAATGTGCATCAGCGTCGTAAAATGTCGAATAAGGCACCATAACTTGTTTTCTCGTTTCTCTCTTCAGACACATTCCAGTCCAGGGTGATTTTCGCACATCTGCTCTTATCGTAATCAAATATGCTATTCTGATCAAGTGTTTGCTGTCGCTATTTTAATAATGTATTTCAAAGAAATAGGAAATATTGTCAGTGAATGGGAAAAACGATCCCTACTTGACAAATAGAAAAGGTTATTGGAACATGACGTAAGCCGTGGAAATAACTTTGTTTACGTTTTCGGTGTTCGGGCAACGTATTTTTGACCTTCTATACTGTCTCGATGTATTGATTTCTTCAGTGGCAATTTAGTACAGTCGCTAAGACGCTGGGCTTCTAACTAAAGAAATAATGTTCAAATCTCGCTTGAGGCTTCCAGTTTTTTCTTTTACCGAAACCTGCAATGTTACAGGAAATTTCCAGACAGTAATAGTTGCCTAGCTTTCTTCATGAATGTATCCGAAAATGTTTAATAGTGTAAAAAATGTATTCCGGTTACCTAGCTATAAGCATTGTTGCTGTAATGCTACTTTCTGACATCAAGGTGACAATGTATATCACCGGTGACTCATTGCTATCAAGAGCCGTTGAGTACCACCGGTGGTACACAATATAAATTAATATGTGTAGCTGTCGGGCACGGAATTGTGTTTAAACCGGAACCGCACTGCACTCCGGAAAATATTTCAAGACATACAGATGTGCGTCACCGGTGGTGCACGATGGTTTTTGATAAATGCAACAGTAATCCACCAGTGGCACTCGTTCACCTTTAAGAAATCTCGTGTACCACCGGTGGAACACGTCGTTGCAAAGATACAAGAAGTGAAAATAATGGTATTCACAGGTATAATCATGATTCTCTTTTTAATCTCGGGAGTGATCTTCTCTGTCGCAAGTTTTCCTCTTCCATTTCTGCTTTTCTTTCGCGATTTTTCATCCTCTGAGAGCTTGGTGTTCCTAACATCCATTCATAGTCGAACAGAATAAAAGTGAAGTTTTGGTACAAAACTCTCCATCTGAAATATAATAAAAATCAAACAACAGTTGGTCTCACATCAACAGCAATAACATCTAAAAGACTGAATCCATTTGACCGTTCTACCTTTCCTAATTTGCCTTTCAACTGAAACATTCTGATGTTTCTTTTTTTAAAAGATTATTATTTGATGAATATGCCACTTTACATTGCGTTAATTTATCAACTCAAACATTACGAGCAATTGACACTAGTAATGCAATCTAGTAGTGTTGGTATGAAATTGGTATGATATTCAAAATAAACTAGAAGTTTCTTTGAATTTAAGGGAACAATTATTCAGAAAAAAAAACACAAATATTTCAAGTGATTATTCAAAGTAAAAATATGTTCACTGATCTCTTATGAACTGTTAAACAATATTGCAGTTAAATGAGTTAAAATTCTTACCTGTAAACAATAATTCAAACTTTATGTTGAAAAACAAATTAGATTAAATCGGAAAAACTATTTCTGATTTTATTAAATCGATCTCGAAAACAATTAATAGGTCTACAAGTTCACAATGATTCCATGCGTATTGTGTGGTTCATTTACCAATACTACATCTACTCGTGAAACAAAATTTAACCTAACAGAACCTAAGCAATCAAACAACATACAAATACCGGTATATACTAGCCAACCAAGATACCAAGTTAGCGATAGTGAGCATTAGTCTATTACTACCACAACCAGCAAAGAACTAAGCTAACTACTCAAGTTTTAAACCAACCTAAGCTAACTTCTTGAGAAATCCAATGCGAGTGATTATAACTAATATTATATAAAAAGGATGTTTGTTGTTAAATTAAGTTTTATAGGTCAACCTAAATATAAACCTAAAATTTCATTTAAGACAATACGACTAACTTATCAACGATTATTTTCATGGTCATATCCTGTGTAACGTAACGACAGTAAGGAAATTAATAGAAAGCTATTCTGTTAGCTATATAAAGCAAGATCGCACTTTGGCTTTGAGGAGTATCTGAAGTTACTCGTGCACATTAAAATGTCAAACTTTCAAACCAAGAATGAAAATTACACCATCACTTACACATATCTAACCAGCATTATATAAAATCAAGTTCCGGGATTCCTATTCAAGAATTCTCCAAAATAAAAATAATTCCCTTATCTCAAGATATAACACTTGGTAAACAGAACAAGAGATAAATCCACTGTCTGCATAAGTAAACAATAATGCTTATTAATACAATATCGCAGTTTAACTTAGTAATTAAGGTTTCCAAGTATTATATTAGCTTTCGTTAAATGCCTAATTCTATAATACCAGTGTTTCAAGCATTTCCAAGTCCTGTAGACATTCTATAATTATCATTTAACTATCTGAATATCTGGTTTCTTGTTTAATTTCTAGCGACTGCGGTTTCTTATTCTACCCCTGGCCTGAGCGAGAATTGCCTAAAGGTATTATATACATTTCAAATTTCTTATTCTATCCCCTCACGCCAGTTTGGCCTGAGCCAAAGTTGCCTAAATGTCTTACAAATTAAATTCAAAATTTAGATTCCCTTACACCAGTTGTGCTCTATTTCATATCTTCTCTTCTGTTGTTGTGCTATTCAATCTGAATACCTTGTAATCACTTTTACCTGAATATCTCATTACTTTATCTAAAGTAATTTTCTTTTCTAGATTCTTCTGCAAAGCTATTATATACAGCCCTATTGTACAAAACTTACGTTATAGATGTAGAGTGTAGATACTGAACTATAACCAACTTAAACACTAATTGTACAATCAGTTGTACAAAACATTGTAATTTGCGAGGTACCGGTATGTTATGAAAGGATTTTAGAATATTACTTTTTCTGTAAGTGTTGCTATCATATTGTTACATTTTTTCAATAATTCTGTATGAAATTGTTTTTGAGTATTATCTTTCAAAATGTCTATTAGTAGTGACACTATATTGATTAGCTGAGTTGTGGAATCTTGGTTTTCTATTACATTTTTCTTATAAAAATCAGGAAAGCGGATTGGGTTACTATCTGATTTTATTTTTGATGAATTTGGCGCTGGAAGGTTGGCTTTTGAACCACTTTCGTTTTTGCTTGAGGAACTTACTCCCATTACATTATAATTTATTAGGTTAGGTAACTGAGTGTTCATTTCCGAATCACTTGAGGAAACTTCACTTCCGATCAACGAACTGCAGTCTTTTTGATCATATTTTAGTATATCTTTATATTTTTTAAGTGTTTTTGTTTGTCTTGCGTGTAGATACGGCTTTGCACTGTTTCATGAGCTTCAAATTTTCGTCTTAAGTCCGTTTCATTATTTTCGGTAGTTTTAATGGTATTGGTTTGATGCGTTGAGCTAAGTTGTAGGAATTGAGCTGTTGAATTGATATTCATATGACTGGTTACCATTTGTGAGTACAAAGGTTTGTTAGCATGTACATTGGTTGAGTCCTGCAGAGCCTTCTTTCTTGCTTCCTTATAGGTGATATTATCGTATGCCATTATCTGATTTATGGTTTGTTGGAGTTTGTATTCTTTGCACTGTGGATTTCCCGCTATATGCGACTCGGATTGACAATGAGCACATTTTATAGGAGCAACACAATGACCTTGATGATATTTATCTCCACAACTATTACATTTACGTTCACTTTTACAGATATTACTGGTATGTCTGTAACCTTCACACAGGGTTCATTGTCTCATTTTGCGAATTTTCGGCTGCACTTTATATCTTTCCCTATATACCCATATATACTCAGGTAGAATTTGCGCTTTCAAGGTATATTCAATTAGTTTGGTATCTACTAACCCCTTGCACTTTTTTTATTTAATCTGTGAATGTTTAGCATAGGAACTGAATACTCTGAATTTGCACTTATTTCATCAATGGTAACATCAAGAGGTATGTCGTAAGTCACTGCGCACCTATAGAGAAGCATCTTGGGAATTGATGCTGTAATTTTGAGCTTTTGCTGTATATCAGTATTGCAGATGAATTGATTTGCTATATCTCGATGTTTGAAATAAATTTTTACTGTTTCACGTCCTAAAGATTCTATTCTAACAAAGTTTATGTTATGCTTAATAAGCTCCTGACTTGTTCGTATACTGTTGAAATCATCTAAATTCCTACTATCAGTGCTTCGGAGTACTAGTATCCATGGATCAAAATGGTTGCTAGGGTAAACAGTGGGTTCTTGGTCATGTTTTCCATTTCTATATCTTGATTCTTGCAATTTTTGAGCTTTTAATGATTGATGATTTTCCTAACTAATAGATTCATTGTCTTTTAACTTCCTTTTGTTAATTTTTGGATAAACGACAGTAACTTCGTATTTTTCAATTGACACTTCCATTTCTATACTGTTTTGACACTCGTGATCCGTTACTGGCAACACATTTACTAAATTGCTTTTCACAGTCTCAGCTGTATCTTACACTGCAGACTTTTTTATCTTAAAGTTCTTGGCTTCATTGTTCATGGCTCTTTTGAAACCTAGAACTAATATTTTATCGTCCATTAGAAGATATAATCACTAATTAAAGCATTAGCACATAACTTCCTCTCTTGTTCGCCTATCTAAAGTAATCCATCTTCAAATCATACATACAAAATCAACAACAAGAGTGCTCACTAAATATCTATCAGGAGTGGTGCTGGATTCGCTTTCATCTAAATAATTATTTAACAGTTATGTACTTCCACTTCCCACAATAATATATCTTATTAACCTCGCTCGGTATGAATAAACAATTTATTGCCAAGCATGAAATGGACAATGAAATGCAATGTTATTTATATTAGATGACGATACAAAATATGTCATGTTTTTCGAAATGCCATTTTTTTTTTCATTTTCCATGTTATTATCCTCAATTGTTTAAATTACTGTCAAGAGAAACGATATTTCTTACATTTCTACCTCTTAATCATGACAAGACGGAGAGACGGTAAGTGTCTATCTTGTTTCTTCCCGGTTTGTTTGTTTGTTCGTTGTTCATTGAGTGATGCTTATTGAAGCCTCATTGATCGAAATATATGTACTAGTATGAGTCTAATGTTTGTTTGATAATTGATCTTGGCTTTTTATAGCCATAATGATCGAAACAGTGTTTAAATTATATTTATATTTGATTATTAGTCTTTATTGGCTAACAGTCTTTTGTCGTTTGTCATCGCTTATTAGGTTTTATATATTTTGTTGAAGTTTGTTGAAAAGTTGTTATGACTACCAGCTTCTAGAACATTCTGATCACTCCACTTCTCTTCACACAAACCACTATTTTTGTTGAAATTAGCACTGTACTTTAAATTTTGAACCAAGTCCTAGATTGATTGATAGATATAGTCTTTATAATCACTAATTATTACTAATTTTCACTGCACACGTCATGGTATTTTTCTCAAATATACACAAGAAATTATCGCATTGTATCTTCGCTACGACGTCATGTTCCCCAACCCCGTTTCTTCCCGGATACAGAATTTTGAGAGAAAAGTATGAATAGGCGAATGAACAATAGTGCAATTGCGAGTCTATGCGATTGATTCTGCAAGCGTAGTACTGCATTTTATTGTATTAGTGACAGATGATGATTGATGCTGTTTTGAAACAGAAAGTGAGGAATAGAATAATAATATTTTATCTTTCTTTTCTACTCTGCCTAGCACCGGTGCAATGTTCAGAACATAGGATATTGCATGCGGTAGCCAAGTTTTTTTAGAACTGAAAAGCTCAGGACGAAACTTACCGTGGTTATGGTAAGGATTGATAGCGAATAGCGATGTACTCAACCTTCTGGCATAGCAGTATTTGCGCCATGATGTCCGCATAAATCGAGCCCTCACATTCCAACATTGGGTACGGCCTCGCTGAAGCCGCCAGTGCTACATTTGTCCATTTTATATTTAGAACTAGATGGCACTGAGCCATGCTAATGCAAAATACTACTATAATATTTAATTCTAACCACACATAAAACGTTGAACAGGGCTCTAGAAGATTAACCAAGTAGTGGAAATTTGCCGTAAACGAAAGCCAATTAAAACAAACTAACTTACTTAGCTTCACGTATATAGAGTTGGGTTAAAAATATATCATCTGATTGTTCAGCCGAGAACTAAGGATGATCATTCGAAAAAGTCAGATCTTTCAAAATGCCGATCTAAAGTTTCGGTCAAATTCGTATGCGAATTTAAAGTTTCGGATGCAGGGTCTATGTTTTATAAAGTTTTGTACTTGTGGTGATGTGATATTAGTCAATTCTGTACGATTTCCCACAGTGTCAGAACATTGATACTTATGCTTTTGTTTTCTTGCGGTTGTTAAGATCAATAGCCCGAATTAGGATGAAATTGTAAAAAAGTATGTGTTTTATGTGTTTTACATTTAAAGATGAATAGAATAGATGTTGGAGAATTGACACATACGTTGAATATTTGTGTAGTACCTTGATTCTGATTACGGATTTACGAAGATATGTTGATATTATATGAGAAGAAATAGATAACTGTGTCGAACGTAGTAAGAAAATAATTTGTACTTTTGAAGCAATATGTTAAGTTACGTTAAAGTGTAATTGAACTGACATTGTATTTACTACAGATGGTATTGTATCTAATTTAAGTGTCTTTATGGATACACTTTAGATAGCTCCCTGATCGACTTGAATCTATTATAAGATTTACAACGCAGCAGGTTTCGGATCCAGAATTTAAGCTTCGGATTTGAATCCGGGTATCCTGTTCAGGAGTTTCAGATTCGGATGCAGATTCTTATATTCTGACCATCTCTACGAAGAAAAAAGATTAACGGTATCACTGGAAGATCAGTTTTCATTGAGATATTGAATTTTGTAGTGATCTTTTAAAAGATCGTCATACAAGCATGAATCAACAGGAAAAGAAAAATCTAAAAATGTCTTGTAAATCCCTGGCTAAAGAGCCATAAAATTCATCCTTCACGCATTCTTTGTAAAATTCCTTTTAAATACCAAAAGAGTTGAATACCAAAATGAATGAATTTTATATAAATGTCCTTACTACAAATTATGAAATATTAATATTAACGGAAACATGGTTAACTGATGGAGTATTTAATAATGAGTTTATTGACCAAAGATATATTTTTCGGGAAGATAGACCGTATAAGAAAGGTGGTGGGGTATTACTAGCAATATCCAAAATATTTGATGCAAAACCAATTGATGTACATATTGAACATATTCAGGTAGTATGTATTAAAGCATTAATAGGAAGCCGTACTTATATTATTGTTGGTGTGTTCTTCCCACCTAATTCCAAAATAGAAGTCTATAGAGAATTTCTAGAAAGGCTCGAGGAAATTAATAATCTCCATAGTCATAAAATTATTATTATTGGAGATTTCAATATTCCAGAAATATTAGATTCAAATTATGATCTTGTGCACGGTGGGTCCTTGCGGATTTCACTGCAATGTACAACCTGCAATCTATTAATAGTGTTCAAAATAAAAGTTGTAAAACCTTAGATTTAATATTAGCAAATGTAAATAGTAGCATAATTGTTAAGAGGGGCGGGATTCCAATAGTATCAGAGGACTTGCAGCATCCATCCTTAATACTTGATTTAAATATAGATTCTGAATTATCATGCACAAAATGTACTCCGGTGATTGTTCACGACTTTTTCAAGGCCGACTTTTATAAGATGTATAAAGATTTGCAGGAAATATGTTAGGACAAACTAAAAGAATATAAAAACCCTAACGAAGTTGTAGAGTACTTTTACAAAGTATTTAATTATATTTTTTATAAAAATGTTCCAAAAAGAAAACTAAACAAAAAACGATCATATCCTTGTTTGGTTTCTTCTGAAATAATCAATACTTTGAAACAAAAATAATATTACAGAAAAAGAAAAACGTACTCAACATCTAATTCAGCTAAACATATTGAACTACGGAGAAAATCGAAAACTATGATAAATAGGGCTTACAAACTATATACAGAAAATTTCGAAAGTAATATTAAAACTAATCCACGATATTTTTGGAATTTCATTAGTAATAAGAAAACAAATAATCGCAAATTAAATTGCATGACATATAAAGGGCATTAACGTCTAGTACGTTGATCGCAAATACCTCTGCACATTTTTTTCAAAATGTGTATTCATTTAATCCTTCGACATATTTAACGCCGAATTCTACATCTACCGACGTACCACATTGTTTTGTTATTAAAACCGTAACTGAACGTCAATGCAAGGAAGCAAGTAGAAAATTAAAGCCAAGTAAAGCCAGTGGATATGATCAAATACCTCCGTACATATTTAAGGGTTGCGCTGAATTGTTAGTAAACCCTCTTTGTCACGTATATAATGTTATACTAAAATCGCAAATCTTTCCGGATTATTGGAAAATTAGTAAAGTCTGTCCTATTTTCAAATCAGGAAAACCATGTGAAATTGAGAATTATTGACCTACATTCTTAATATCTACACATTCGAAAATGTAAAGTCATATACATCAATTTACCAACATGGGGTTGTTCGTACATAAAAGATCTACTGTAAGGAATTTGATTAATTTTACACCGTTTGTGTCAGAATCACTAGACCATAAGAAATCTGTAGATGCAATTTACGCAGATTTTGTGAACGCTTTTGATAAAATAGATCACTATATCTTACTAAAACTTATGTAGCTTTGGTTTCTCCTCTCCTCTATTAAAGTTAATTTCACCTTATCTATTTAATCGAAGACAATTTGTATCATACAGTCACATAACCTCGTCGACATACGGTATACATTCTGGCGTACCGCAGGGATCAAACCTCGAACCATTATTTTTCTTGTTATTTATTAATGATTTACCATCAGTAGTAAAATCTTCAAAGTGTCTTCTGTTTGCAGATGACTTGAAGTTGTACTAAGAAATAGTGTATCCGATACACTTGACAGAATTGCAGGCTGATCTAGATAGATGCTATGAATGGAGTCTAGAAAACAAGCTTTATTTTAATAACTTTTCCAGTATTGACTTTTTCCAGATTATCTAATCCTCATTTGTTTGAATATAATATTACTGGAGAAACACTGGAAAGAACAACGATAATAAATGATCTTCAAAGTGATATTTGATAATAAACTTACATCTGAAACGCATATCGAAAGAATATGTAATGATGCGTATCGTACACTTAGTTTTCTGATAAGAATTCGCAAGAAATAAAAGTACGCAGACTTAATTTTGTTTGTATAATTGTCTAGTCAGAGGTAAGCTAGAATACGCTTGTGTAATTTGGAGTCCTTTATATCAATGCCAGATAAATAAACTAGAAAAAAAATACAAAATAAATGTCTGCGTTATAGCTTTTATAAAAATACAGGAGATCATCCTATCAAGAAAAAGTAGGTTATGCAAAGTTATTAGAAGACTTTTATTGTAATGCCTTGTATTGTAGAAGGGAAATAGTTCAACAAATGTTTCTATATAAAATAATCAATGGATTGGTAGAAAATCTAGAATTTCTCCAATTATTAAATTTTAATGTTAACAAAAATTCATTGCGTGTTAGAGTGCCATTTTATTACAGCAAGTCAAATATCGGAATTCATCAAAATTCGCCATTAATAAGAATGTGTAAGAAACACAATGAATTAATACGAGAAGGAAATAATATTGACTGTGCCATGAAATTGTCAGAGTTTAATTGCATTTTGAAAAAGACAATAAGTAATAACACACCTGGTTAAAGTTATTATGTAATGTATTCTAATTATCTGCATAAGTATATTTAAGTTTGTATAAGTGTATTTAAGTTTGTATGGTAAATATATAAGAATTAATAAGAATGAATACAGGGAACAAACTTTACAACTGACCAAAATGTAAAAGAACTAAAATGTTTACTTGTATTCATGCGTGGAAAATTATGTAGGGGAGAAAATCTATAAATGTAACGATTGTAATAAGTACTCTCAGAACTGTATCCTGGGAGGGCATGAGAATCCATAGGAGTGAGAAACCTTATGAAAGTCAAAATTAAAGAAAACAAAAACTTTCACAGAAAATAGAGCGGAAGGATTATACGAGAATCCATACAGGAAAGAGACCTTATAAATGTCAAGTTTGTTAAAGTATAAGATTAGTAACTTTATGGAACATATGATGTTCCATACACAGTAAAACTTATACACATGTTAAGACTGTGAAGTTAAATTTCCTGATCAGTACAACTTAAAAGTACATGTGATAATTCATATACGTGAGAAACTTTATGAATATTTAGAGTCTAGATGTGTATTTCCATGAAAACTTAATTCGATATATCGTCTAGAAATTCGTGCTGGGAAAAAAACATATGAATGTCAATATGTTGTAATAATGTTCCCTAGAAAATATATGCAGTAAGAAACCTTATAGTTACAAGAAACACCATGAATGTTAAGAATGTATAAGCGACTTTTCTGAGCAAAGTAATTTGATATTATATAATATTTGAAATTTCTTACAAGAGGATGAACATGAAAAGTTTCATGGATGTGGTAATATATATATTCAGATAATACAACTTCAAATTACACGGGAGAGTTCATATGGTGAAGTACCCTTATAAATGCCTTGAATGTAAAACATCTTTTGTAAGAAATGCGTCATGGATAATTATTTGAGAATACATCTCTCACAATTCTTATCTCAATTGTTATATGAGGACTTACATAGGAGAGAAACCCTATGGATAATGAGTTTGTAACAGTAAACTCTTTTATTTATAAGTACTGAGAACATGCATAAGAATTTATGTATGAGAGAAAAAGCATACGAACGATAAGGATGTAAATTGTTATAGAAAAGTGGAGAGATAATAGGAGAAATCATACATGGAGAATATGATATCCACATCATGAATGTAAGAATATTTTTATACAATTTAAAAAATATATATATATGAGAATTCATATGAAGAAAAACCTTTGCATTGCCAAGAATGTAAATAGGGATTTTTACAAATATTTACCTTGATTTCAAACTTGAAAACATTTGCCAGGGAGAATTATATCACTTCCTACAATTAAGACAAACTAATTGTATTTGTACATATTTTATTATTTATACATTGTATATATTTTATGCTAAACATATTCAACATCTTTAACATTGTATGTTTAACACCTATTATAAATAGAGCGTGAGCTCTGTTATAGTTGAGATAAATAAATATTTTCACCTGAATATGAGATCCTGTGATTCCAGGAACCTGTCTTTTCCTGAAACCTCAATCGGATTCTGTTTGCACAACTACATTGAATTCTCTTATTCTTTCTTGATCTCATGCTGCTTTGATCTTCCGATACTTCTAATAATATCCTCTTTCTTTGCCGCAGTTTTTTCCTCTTTCATCCTAAACTACGCAGTATTATATTTTTGCTTATTCGATGTTATTTTTCTCGTTCGCTAGGTCAGTTTTCTATATTTATCCAATCCGTATGTGCTTTGTTGGTTCGCCTAACAAGTAAACATACTAATGGGGTAGAAAAGAATTATATTTTTTTCTTCCGTCATAATTAGACTGTATGTGCGCATGTTAATTTTAGGCACTCGAACGCCATTATATCGATAATATAAAAGTCAAATTTTGTCTGTGGAAAGTGATCAAAAAGTGTGGAAATACCCCTATGTTCTTAAATTACTGAAAAAAAATGGAAGGAAAATACACAGTAATGGGTACTGGGTGGAAGGCGCTACCTGTTGGATGGTATGTGTTTAACGTAATCCCTCAGATATGAGGCGAACTTAGAGATTAGACACAGAACAGTTTAAAAATTACGTTAAATTACTTTTAGCGTATGTAAAGCTGTAGTTCTTCTGGACCCTGAAATACTTGCCAAGCGACGCAGAGTGTTCAAACATAGAAAATCAAAACTGAGAAATGAAGAGAAACAAACAAGGGTGTCTCATCAAAAGAGGTTAAGTGCCATGCAACACTTGTTATAAATAAAACTGGTGTACATCTCAGTCATTTTGTTAACCGAATTTCAAGATACATGCATCAACTTAAAGGATTATACTGTAAAAGTTATTCTTGTATTATTTCCATAGAATTTGCCAGTTTTCAGTAAATGCTATTGATACACGATTTTCTTGCTTCTAAATTAAAGAAATGAAGTATAGAAACAGACGTAACAGCAAAGGTATCGTCTAATTTGACTCATTCGAAATCATTAACACTTTCTTCGTTAAAAAAGCAATTATCAAAATCAAGGAATTATCAAAGTATTGGTTGTCGATAAATTCATCAAATATTCAAGATGGGGTCCTATTTCAAGATTGTGGAAGGTCAGATTGAACACTCTCCTCCAGCCCAACGTATAACTAAGTAGTATAGGTTTACTGTACGAAGTTTGGTACTTTAATCCGACGTGTAACGATCGGGCAAAATTTGGACCTAAGAAAATTCACTATGAGTAACGCTTGGTACGCTATTTAATAAAAGTAAACGAGCAGAACTGATAAATCGTACCAAATAAGAAGCACCGAAGCATGAATGTCACAGGTGTAGTAGGCAATACGCGAAATGCACAGACATTCAGCAAGCTCTTTCTGGTATAACCTGAACTAGATTCTTAGGAAGGAAGAGAACTTATTACAAGGAGAAAACTGTATCATGAGTTGAGCCACTTTACGCTAGAGCCTGACAATGGTATGTACAGAACTTCGTCAACCCTTTCAAATATCAAACTAGAATGACCTGATTACTCACACAAGTATTACTATCGTACCAGCTGATGTTACGAGTATATTGCTACTGAATGTAACCTTTTGACACTTTGTCTGTGAAGAAACTTTAGTTGTTCTTCAGGTCGTTCCTCCAGTAGATCTCTTATGTATTTAGGTACTTTCCATAATGATTTGGACTCATGTTGCTGTTCCAGTATAACAAAGAGTTGAACGACGTAGCAGTGTTTGAGATGGTGGTGTCAGTTCAATTTTGTGTCGTAAGATGGATCGTTTAGTCCCAATACGAAAGCAGTAGTGAGTCATAACGTAAAGAGTGGTGCAGAAGACCGTGGACAAAGTGTATATGTAGTTCAATGGAGGGTGATGAACACAGGTTTTTGTTCACAAAATTTGCCCCAGGGAAGCATTTCAGAAAACCGGGAGGGCGTTACTTGTACAATTAGCATTACAATAGTAGGATAAATACTTTTGCTACAATTTTGCCCGGGGGCGGTATCCCCGGAGAGGTGCCTGAAAGAAACACTGGATGAACATGGTCAACAGTGGACTGCATGGTTTCTCTTTGGAAAGAACGACAAAAGCAGTACAAATTCACAGGCGACTAGTGGCTGTATGTGGTGACCATTGAGCAATCTCCTTTACGAAGCCACGTATTAGGAATTGTTGTATCTGTACAATGAAGACCGTGAAATGTTTTTCTTTCGGCGACTTGTGAACTGGTGATAATTCTATATTCCTGCTTTTTTGTTTTTTTGAGACACCATAAGAAAAAAAAACATCAATGGATTGGAAACACATGGATAATCCACCTCCAAAAAAGTCATGGCCCAGTCTTACACCGAAAATAGCAAATGACCATAGTGTTTTGTGATGCTTCCGGAATAATCCGGAATACTGGCTTCTCAATGGATAGACAATTAACAGTGACATCTACTGTGATGTTCTGGCACCTACTGGAAAGCAGAATTCAACAGCGACGCAAAGGAAAATAGTTGCTGAAAGTGCTTCTTAGCAGGTAACACCAAACCACACACCAGCAGACAGACGTGTGACACTTTGGCATAAATTGCATTCCAAGCTTTGCCACATCCACCTTTATTCTCCTGACTTGACCCCATCGGACTGAATTTTTCGATAAGATGAAGGAGAACCTGCGTGGTCAATGATTCGCTAGGAAGCAGGAACTGCAACAGATCATCCATGAGTGGATCCCCAGTATTTCTAAAGAATGGTTTACTGCAGGCTCCCGAAAACTTCCTGAAAACTGGGAAAGCTGCATAATGATTTGGGGATTATTTGTAATATTCATGTATGTATTCCGACAATTAAAGTATGTTCTCTCACTTTACTAGTTTTAGTCCAAATCATTATGGAACGA
>JAGDQP010037603.1:0-18545 GCA_022664845.1 Lepisma saccharinum | reverse complement strand
TATGTGGCAATCAGATTTGAGCGACAACTTGTGGGACCTTCCCTTGTCAGGAGGAATACTAGATGCAGATGTGGGACTTACATCATTGGAAAGAGCAGAAGATTTCCTATACAATGATGTAATAAAAACAGTGGGTTCTAGGTCAGAGGTCCATCTACAATGCACTATTTTTGTTTTTATATCATTATAAATAATGGTGTTGACATTGAAACATAACATTATGAATATCTCAGGAGGAACACATTGTTGTTATCGCCTATAAAAGTCATTTTATCTCTTCTCTTATCAGGAGGAACACCATGCAGATGTGGGACTTACACCATTGGAAAGAGCAGAAGCTTTTCTATGGGATAAAAACAGTGGGTTCTTGGAGAGAGGTCCACCTGCAATACACTTTTTTGTTTTTACATCATTATAAATACTGGTGTTGACCTTGCAACATAACACATATGTTAGGTAACAAATCTATTGCCATTTTTACCAAAAAGATGCTTTCTTTTTAATGGAATCGTATACATTAAGCCTTTTACAAATAATAGTTAATATTGTGAGTATTTGTGTACGTTAAATTTTAAAGGCTTAAAGAATGCGATTCCATATTATAGAAAACCACTCATCATAGACTAACTGTTCCGAAGAAAATGCAATCGATTTGTTACCGAACCCCAAGCAAATATAGTTTGGGTTCCACTATCAATAATATGATGAAATACAAGCCGAAAGGTAACAACTTTCTCAGTAAGTTGCTAAAACATTTTCAGAACTGGTTGAAAAAAATAAAACAAGTTTTGCCTTATTAAGCTGATAAAGGGAATAAGTATGTAATTCTCATTCAAAAATATCACAGATAGAGCCTGCGACACTAAATTACATGGCAATTCTATGAAACTCTCACTAATATTCCAATCAAAAATATGCATGTAAAAACACACAAATGCATTACTTTTCGATACAAATAAAAAACCAACCGATTGTTTCTGCACCCTCAATATCCATTATATTTGACTTACCAAAAACGTTCCGTTTAGATTAATTATTTCAGGTAGGCAATACCTAACATATAAATTAGCCAAATGAGTATTCCAGATTTATAAATTTCCCTGAGTATTCCATGTTTTCCACGGTGGTTTTCTGTATATAGTTCATTGAAACCACAGGTTCGTGATTACTATTCAGTATCACAATTTTATGATACTGAACAATCCTTGCTTCAGGAAAGAAAAGTATTGCATTTGCACTACATATAGTAAAACAAAATTTAAAAAATAAACTTACTCATATCTAATACTTATCCCACCACCAGTTCCTGTGACCCAACCCAGGTTATAAAACTGGCGACATAATTCTGGTATCAAATGTCTAGGATGGCTCTGAAAAAATAAAGGAAAAATTTCCTTGGAGTTTTTGAAGCAGTACAAACTTTGGTGAAAGAAATAACAAAACCACAGCTTAATGTGTTAATTACTCGCACCTGTTACCTTAATTATTACACGAACAGTGTAAAGTAAGTTATGATCTTCTCAAGAGTATAAGGTGCATCCCAGCGAAAATTGGACATTGTCACGACAAAATGAAACTTATTTTTTGTTTTAAGTAATATCGTGTTTCTCACGCATAAGTATCCAATATCCCAGAAACATGTTGTTTTCAGCCCTGAGTTACGTGATGCGGCAGCCATGTTGTTTGTTTAACACATCTCGGAGTTAAGTTGTTGTGTATATTTTTACCGTATTTACGCTGGACGCCACCACCAGCACAAGGTTTTGAAAGAATTTAGTATATGAACATATTAAATGTAAGTGTCTAACAAAGAGTTCAGCAGGCAGATACATTCAAAATATTCCATACGTATACATATTTCAATATATATTTTGGAGGTGGTTTACCTTGTTACGTCCGTTACATAATTATCAAAAAATTAGCGCTGCTTCTAAACCAGTGGCTACTTTTCTACTATAGTTGACGAACTTCTAATGGTCGGCAAGTGTAATAAATTGCTGCAGCCAAACCATAGGAAAGTAAGATAATATCTGAGAAAAAAGCGTAACGGACGTATAATCCGTTTCATATTTAAGTTCCCCTGTGCTGAGCCGCCAAATACTGACCTAAACACACACACACAACCTAGCTCATACGTGAAAGACATCCCCTCTCACGCAGTGTTAAAAACTTTTCTTTTCTTTGTTTTACATAAAACATAGTACTTATTTTTGTTTAAATAGCCCCGAATTCAAGTTAGCGTCGGAATATACAGTAGTCTACGATAACTATTCGAAGAGGAAAATCCTGCTACATACTGTAAAAGTCAGAGGCAAAGGTAATAATTATTCATGTGTGTTGGGTGCAGTGTTTTATCTATCTTTTCTCTCTCTCTCTCCCTCGATATAAGTGTGTGCAGCAACAGTTGCCACTAACCCCTCCCACTCTCTGTCTTTCTTTCTCTCCCTCTCTCTCTCTTATGTCTTAAGTCTACGCAAAATCATTCCATACTTCCGAGATCCTACGTGCTGAGATGAAATAACCTTAAAGGTCACGGTGATCGGTGATCTCGGGTGTCGTGTTACGTGTTTGCTTTCATAAAATAGAGACATCGAAAGAAAGCTTCTCGACCTCGTAGAGTAACGGAGTGAAGGGAATCATATAATACAAGGGTCTTCAATCATTTTCTTCGAGGACCGGATGAATGGATATCGCAATAGGCTTTGTCCATCTCTTGATATTTTACTGCAGCAATCTTCATCGTACGCAGTATGTCATGCAAGATACCGGGTAGAGGATAGTGCAATTTCTGCCTCATGTAAATGTACGTTTTCTTCCCTAAATACCTTAACATGAATGCTATAGAAATGTCATCATCAGTCCACTTTACACGCTTTTGTTTGTTCGTTAATATTTTGATCTGATTGTCTGTAAAAATGTCCAGCTACTAATTTTCCATGGGAGAGAGAAACCGCATTCTTTTCCTTCCTACACTGTAGAAGTGCTTTTCGTAGATTATCTAGAGATGTTTTCCGTTGCGTCAACTTCCTTTCTGCCGTCTGAAGCTTGCATTTGAATACTTTGTTCGTAAGTTTTTCTGCAAGAAGTTCCTTTTACAATTCTTCTATTTGAGCTTCGAAGACATTTCGAGAGCAGCCTGCTATTTCACTATCCTGTTGTGACTCATTTGCTGGAATATTGTCGATGGGATTCTGTGAACGTTGCAACAATTGGACAACACTCTTCCTATTATCTCGTTTCTCTTTTCTTCTTGCTCTGTCGTGAAAGTTCTTCTTTGCAGGTGTCTTGAATGATTCCCAAATTCACAAAAGGAACGGCATCCTTTCTCAGTTTTAAAACAAGAGGAAGACCCCAAAAGTTAGTTCTTCAGGTCCCTCTCAAAATCACATGCAATAAAATGCTCCGAACATACCCTACACGAATCTGGATTCAGTTTGCCCTCACGTCTACAACGCTGAACCCACTGGCTCCTTAATTCTGCACTTTTGGGAAAATTAAAATATTTAATATTGTTTTTGTGAACGACTAGTTTCGTTTTCGCAAGACCATTTTTGTATACTGCAACAGTACATCGCGTACCAAGCATATTGATATTAAAATGAATATTTTACAAGTAAAAAGAACGAATTTTAAAAATTATTTCATTTAAAAAAATCTGAGTATATTTCCATCGACACACGTTCCCACAAACACATTAACAAAAATATTGCTCTTCTTCAATATCATGAATAATATAGAATAATATGCACACAAACGCCCTTTACACGGTGGAATTAAAATTCTTCATATATATATATATAAAGGGTCATATAAAAAGTCTCCGCGGTTTTTTGGTACATTTTTGAACAAAAAATTTCTTTATTGAATATCAATTTTAATCAAGTACATATTGACCATTATTATCTATGACCTTTTGCCATTTTTCGGGTAGCTTCATAATTCCATCGATGTAGAACTTCTTTGGTTTTTCGTCGAAAAACTTGGCCAAGTGATTTTCAGCGGCGCTTCGGTCGGCCAATTTTTTACCATGAAGAGAGTTTTGCAGAGACCGAAACAAATGGTAGTCAGACGGTGCAAGGTCCGGGCTATACGGTGGATGCATCAAAACTTCCCAACCAAGTTCCGTCAATTTGTTCCGAGTCATCAAAGATGTGTGTGGCCGCGCATTGTCATGATGGAACACAACTCCCTTTCTGTTTGCCAATTCTGGTCGCTTTTTCTGGATTGCTTCGTTCAAACGGTCGAGTTGTGCACAGTACGTCCATTATGAGTTGCTGCAACCTGACGAAACCATCAATTCGGTCCTGTATATATATCACACACACACACACACACACACACAAACTAATTTTTATATAAACTCGAAAATTACAGAACTACTTTTCGTTGAAAATACACACAGGTGACAAAAGAATAACCAGCTCCTAGGTAATTAACATTCTTTCACAGTCGCACCCTTCGACAAGACAGCAGAAAGTTTTTGACACATGGGTCTCTCTTGTTACGTAACAGTTCCGACCATAGCCGATCGTATCCGAGTGCAAAACTCCTCGATTTGGAATAACCTGGCCCTTTACGAATCTTGACTGTTGACTTCATCAACGCCACCATGTAAACATGGGCACTACCGTATGAAACGGATTGTAACACCCTAGACTGTGTTTCCCAACCTTTTGCAGGCTGCGGATCCCTTGATTACTTACTAGTTTTTCTGCGGACCCTGCTCCTACAACCAAGGAAAACATTATACATAAAGTATCAGTAGATCTTTTTGCGTTATCTATAGCTTAAAAGAGATGTACAATTTCAATACATGAAAGTACAATTGAATACGCTTTGCTAACAATACTGCAATACGCCAATTAATAGCAATAATAGTAAAAACTGTTGAGTTTGTTTGCTTACTATTTTTTAATGTGATGACAGTAGTTTTGAGTCTGTCAACATTTTCATATGTGGCTTCAAAGTAGATATTTAAAGGCGCAGATCTGGTTGAATATCAAGTATCCTTCCGTACTTATTTTTCATACAAACAAGTACAGAAAATGTTGACTCACAAGTAGTCCCGAAAAACATCAGATGTGAAATTCCCTTTCTCGGAACATCAGGATACAAAGACCGTGGATAAATCCAATAGTCTACCATTCCTAGTAAACACAAACTGGGAAATATCATCTTCAAGAAGCAATCGCAGGACAACTCAATAAGCTGGTCTTCATTTGGTTACAACTAATTTTTATTGTTTAGAAAGAAGATTCTTCATCCAATTGTTTTTCTCGTGGGGAACCGGAAGTTAATCTCTCAGCTGAGAATCCAAAGAAAGCAAATGCTCCTTCATGTTCCCAAATTTTCATTCGAAAGCTTTGTTTCACTTGCCGACAGAAAATCGTTCAGCTTGGGAAAGGAATCGTATTCCTTACTGTCGATTCGGAGAGCTCAACGTGAAGCTTGAAGTTCTTTAGTTTTGGTTCTAATTTTGTATCAACCAGAAAAAGTCTCACCTCATCACGACCTCGAATAAGCGAGTCAGGACTCTTCCACGAGATAGCCAGCTTACTTCAAAATGTAATGTTCGTGATCTCTTCCCGTCTCGTTACACAATGCAGTGAAATTTTTTGAGTAAGGGAGATTCTGGCGATGACTAAAGGGCTGCAAGTGGTGGTGAGATTAAAGGTCTTCATGTTTCTGTCGTCAAATGTACGTCCCTCCTTTTAACTTCTCTTGAGTTTCAACAAAAGAGTTTGGATGAATCGCCACTCCACGACAAAACCGATAGAAGAGTCGAAAAGCAATTAACAGAAATTCAGACTATTTCCTTGTTTTCAATTATGGTACACGGCCTACAAAGGGCTTACAAAACCAAGAAATTTTTGTACATTTTATTTTTATTTAAAAAATGGGTTTCTACTCGTAACAAGTACTACACAAAGACAACCAACCTCTCAGAAAATGTTGATACAAAAGCTCAAAAAATTAAGTTATAGCTGTTTTAAGAATATGAAACACACGGGAGTAAATGAGGGAATTGGTCTTTAACGTGCGTTTTGCGAGAAATCACCCTTCATCCACAATCCCCCTTTTTTCCCTGTACGCTTCATATCAGACCATTAAATGTTGTTCATTCACTTTATTTACTGTATTGCTTTGGGTTTGTTGAGTTCGATTTTAACTTGGCTTTCGTGGTCTTTATAAAAGGAAATCTGTATAATATGATGTAAATATCGGAAAGTAAATTCTCGTTACATGACAAAGTATTGCGGACCCCTTACATGCTTGTCACGGACACCAGGTTGGGAAACACTGCCTTAGCCTATATACAGTATATACCACGTAACAATGACACGTTCATTGAAAGTTGTTGTTACTTTTACAAGCAAAATCTCACATATTGCCATCGACGTGCATTAATATATATTGCTCTTGTTTGTATGGAACGTTCGTCTTTGCATCAGAACAAATCTATGCAAAGATGATACAAATAAAACAGCGAAGGGCAATTTTGCGCAGGTTGCAAGAAACTTACAAATATATTTCTACATTTTATCATAATTTTAGGAATATTATTAACACATAGTTGTCAGATAATTAACAGGATTGAATGGATGTTTATATATTCTACTGTAAGTTCTCTTTATTCTTGATTTTATTTTCTGGTTCTCTTCTCATCAGGCCAATCTGAAAACATCGATAAATCAGCTTTTCCATGTTATTATATTTCTTTGTCCAGGGCTCTATTTCATGAAAGAACTCTGCAAATCTTCACTCTCCACTTTGCACTTTACAAACATTACAGAGTGCAGACTAATTCTGTTTAATGTAGGTCGAGAGGAAACTTTGCAGAATCTGTTTCATCATAGTACTCTGCACTTTTCGTGTTACACTCTGCATTCGTTGATTTCGTAAACAAATTTTGAAAAGTGAGGAGTAGTGGTTTGAAGAGCGAAGAGTGTAGAAACTCAGCACGATTTTAAATGTTTCTGTTTTATGTAGGTTTATATACTGCAAAATATGTGACAGGCACTTTTCAACTCTGCGTTTTATTTTGCAAATTGTGAAGGATATTTGCAAATAATTACTAGTGAACTACAGACGTTTTTTTCGGTTATAATATTACTATAATTATTTTATATGCTTCGGAGAAATTTGTTGGGTTTGATTGGCGACGATTCCAGTGATCAACAACAACAAAAGTTTGACAGAGTGAGAATCAGTGTCCGATTTGTACAATTTCCAGAGTGAGGGAAATTTTTGTCAGAACGTAGAAAATCGTATTTTATATTCGTTCATATCCCAGGCTTGGGGGACAGTTAGGAAAACTGAGCCAGGAAAGATTTTCGCAGAGAGGGGGAAATCCCAACCATCCCCCGCTTCAAATAGAACACTGGTGAGAACAGTAAGAGAGAGAATTTTGAAAACTTCAGTAAATTCTGTGATTCCGCCAGACTCCCCCCTGGGGGGTGTCACCCCCCCCCCAAATCTCGAAAACACCCCCAACTTAAAAATTTTTGCTGTGAAAAACTGATAGAAACCGTGCAAAACTCTACATAAACCCTCAATTTTGACTTTACACCCCCTAAACTGAAAATCCTGGGTGAATTCCTTTCAAAGAAATCTTTCGTCTATCATATTCTCAATTTGATTATGGCCTTTCTTGTATTACTGCCCGAATAAGAAAACCTACAGAAAGAAGATTGGCATTATCCTCAAACCGAAGGTTGCTATTGTCATTGCATTGATTAAGAAATGGAGAACAAATGCATGGAATGAGCCATGTGAAGTTTGTAAAAGACAAATTGTTCAGCATCTGGAAAAGTCTCACGTTGGAAACTAATGTTTTATGTTATCAGTGTTCCAGTATTTGGCTTGAGTATAGTATGCACCTTGTATTTCAATTGGCGAGGTTCAACAATGTTGGGCTCCAGACACTTCTATAAACACCTAGTGACAACTAGCAATCCAAAAAGCGTTAAGAAAATCCACGTTATTATTACTTTCTTAAATACTCATTCTAGTTAATCAAGAGGCAGAAACATGGCACCATGCAGAGGATTACTAATTGTGACAATTTGTGTTATGAATGACACGTATTCTGCTACAAAACGCGGACCGTATCTCGAGAGAGACATAGCGAGCAAAGAGGGGTTAGTTAAAGTAAGGTTAGTTTTTTCTTCACTATAGGTATTCTTCTAAAATGAGAGAAAATATACTAATCTTTGTCTTACTGACCTTAAGACAGTTCGATCACTACCGCAAGGAAGGGGTAACAACTGAAATTACTGCACAAGGCGTAAAAATTAAATACATATAGCGTCTTGACGGTTTGCTTGATTGTAATCACTTCACGGCTTGTTTAGTCTAAACATTTTAAAATAACTTGTTGGACTTGGAAACATAAGATGAGGGTTAAACGAAGCGAAAGCAAGTTGTACGTGCGCTTGTTAGCGATAACTATTGCTGTGAAGTGAGAGCTACATTCTTGCGGCTTAGGGCGGAGAGTTCGTGACAGTGATGTGCATCGCTTGTAATACAAAAAACTAACCCGACTTTAACTAACGCCTCTTCGCTCGATATCGCTCTCTCGAGATGTTGGCCGTGTTTTGTGGCAGAATACGTGTCATTTATAACACAAAGTGTTACAATTAGTATTCCTCTGCATGGCGCCATGTTTCTGCCTCTTGATCAACTAGGGTGAGTATTTGACAAACTAATAACAAGATGTAGATTTTCTTAACGCTTTTTGGATTACTGGTTGTCACTAGGTGTTTATAAAAGTGCATGTAACCAGAAACAATAATATAAAAAAAACTAATAAGAATTGAAGAGTTTTGACTAAACCAATATAAACTCGTTGTTCGAGTGACCACCAAATACGAAACTGCAGCCCAACATTTTTGACTATGTAAAAGGAACCTCACCAATTGAACTGCAAGGTGCATACACTACTCAAGTCAAATAATGAAACACTGATAACATAAAACATTACTTACCAACGTGCGACTTTTCCAGACGCTGCACAATTTGTTCCTTTCAAACTTCCAATCTCGGATGTCGTTTCCTAGGCCAACTGGTTTTGCCCTTCCTAGCACCTTCTGCCGAGCATCTACGTTTTCCTCGTTTATTTTTCTTGAAGAGAAAGGTGCAAACAGTGTATTCCTTTGTTCTGATTATCTGTAGAACTGCGCATTTCTTAGGTTTCGTTTCAACCTTCTTTGAGGGCATTTTGGGATATTCCAAGCTCCAACTTTGTTTACATTCTGCACTTTGCAAGAGATATCCTTGAAGAGTTTGATTTGCAGAGCCAATGAAATATATAAAGAAACGCGCTTCCTCTTCACTTTACATTTTTTGAAGAGTGAAGAGAGAAAGTGCAGAGTACGCGAGATGGAATGTTTCATAAACTCGTCGCTCTACAGTTTGCACTTTTCACTCTTCAAGATTACTTTTCATATTTTTGTTCATAAAACAGATAACCCAAGGAAAAGTGCAAAACGAGGAGTGAAGAGTTGCAGAGTTCTTTCATGGAATAGGCCCCTGGTCTTCTGGAAACTAATTTTTATGCATAAACTACAAATGTAAGTAGTCCTGTATAAATCTGCTCTATTTTAGGATGCTGAGAAGGTTTATGAATGTGTATCTTCAAATAATGGATGTTATAATTGACATTATTCCACATTATCTCAAAAGGCCTATCGTTGACTCGCTCACGTAACATAGTCATACTCTGTTTTTATTGGAAACATTGGAAAACGGCAAATTAAGCAGCATAGATTACAAACGAATGAGCAATAAAGGAAAATGCCAGAGATTACAGACGACGATTTAATCGGGTTGCAACAAGGCACACATAAGCATATAAGAGAAAAGGAATGCAACGGACGAGAAGGGAGAAGGAATTCATTCAAGACCCACCTTCATCACGTTCGACATTTTTTACACCACAATTATATGTTAACAGTGTAAAGAAGACACCCCACCAATTGAACCAAATCACCAAGAAAAATGTACAGATTCTCTTCATTAATGAAGGGACTTACATTAACTAAGCAAGAAGAAATAATGGAGAAAACTAAATAATTTTAGTTATGATATAATTTCCTAACAAAGCCCTTGAATCGTACAGTACATAACAGTGTCAAAAGATGGCAAGAAATATGCGATGACTAAAAAGATACTAAAATCAATATTGTAGAAACGTTAAATATTTTCAAGAAAGGACATCCAAATATTAGAATAGAAAAACCAACGTTTGATGCTCTTAGATACGTTTATCCAAGGATGCAGATCAGAATATTTGCTGCTATCGTTTTACAAAATGTATTTGAAGCCCAGTCAAAGGCTATGACATCACATATAGCATTCATTACTATATCTTTGTGTACCGGGGTGCCAATTTAGTGTTATGCGAATGTTACATTCATGCAGATGTTAAGTGTAAGTGGAACAACTTACAGTTTGTTGATCAATTTATTTCGGACACTTCATCTGAAGAGATCACCGATTTACCTATAAAACAACGGAAATAGAAAAGTTCTCACATAAATGAGTTTACTTTATGCATTTGAGGAATTGTCGAGATAACTAACTAAAACGAGGCATTCATTGGTAAAAGACAACTTCACTGTAGTCAAAAACCAATCAAATTTTATGAGGATGAAACAGTGATGAACATATTCAACAGTCGTAGGCCGCCCTTTGGAATGAAGAGCAGTTATGTTATTCTCAGTAATGACTTAAAGCATGATAAAATTTCTGTACTGGTGTACAATAAAGCTATTGTAAAACGATCAGCACAAATATAAAGTCCTAAATGTGTGTTCCAATGGTGCAATTGGGTAGCTCAAGAACCGTTACAGTTTGATGATAATTTGGAATATCAGATGAACAGTTATATGGACTTTACCATGTTTCGCACGGTAAAGGACCATATATGGTGTTGGTTGGGGTGGGGGGAGGGGATTGTGGAAAGGGCGTTAAGTCGTATCTTGTAACGAAAAAATTTAGTCAATAATGCAGGGAAATTTTGTAACGTTGCTAAGAAAAATGCTGAAGGTAGTCTATACAGTGTATCTCAGAAATAATGGCGCAATCTTTGGGAGGTGATTATTCACATTAAATCAAGGAAAATGTTCCTGTGATAAAATTTCGAGGGATGAGTAGTTTCGAGCTATAGGAGCTCAAAGTTACGCAACACCGTCACAAATGGCGTCATAGCTCGACACATAATCACGTAAATAGCTTAGCAAATGACAATTGAAGTAGAAATCAATGAACGTATTTGTCATTTTTATGATTGAAAATCCATCTTAAAGAGGATTTATATGCCCTGTTAAACCATTTATTTCTCTGACAATAAAATTTTTACATTGCAAAACCTGTCTATGTGGCACTCCCTCAATCATGAACATTGCTTAAATGAATGTATCGGGTACTACTTCGATTGTGATTTCCTAAGCCCATACAGCTTACATTAGTATTGTCAAGATATGACGTCATTTGTAACTACAAACTTACGCATGTCTCGAAATTTCTTCAAATGATTTTTTTCTGGTTTTGAAGTGAATAATCACCTCCTTAAGTTTGCACTATTATTTTAGGGACACACTGTAGAAGTACTCTAAGTTTCACTGGAATGTAGTGTTTCTGTTAATTACACTTTACTTTTGATATTGTTGATAAATTTATTATCTTATGTTTCACAAGCGAAATTCACTTGCTATGTGCACCTGGACAAAAATGTTACGTCCGTTACGGGCTTTCAAAAATTGCCACGGAGAAACTAACTGAGTAATTCCAAAACTTTGTAGTAGTAAAGAAGTACACTACACTAAAAATTTTAGGGCTTAAAACATTACTACTTTCAGAGAAAATGAAATTTTTCCTAAGGACTGAAAAACTCATGTCCAATCCGTGCTGCGTCCGTTACGAAAATTTAAAACTTTGTAACTTTTATTTTTATTTTTTATTTTTATTTTCAAATTACATCGTAAAACGGTGCCAGACCGTATTGACATAGTCTTGGAAATACAAATATACATACAAATAATGATAAAGTACAATTAATTTAGTGGAGAATTGAAACATGGATTAAGTCACTGAACATATAAACTTTTCTATCTCCTTAAGATTATAACCTTCACAATTTATCAATAACTCTTTGGTCATTAACTTAAATTTTTTTGTATTGGTATTCTTTATGCTATCAGGTAAAAGGTTATAAAATTTTACACCCTGGGATTTGTACGACATTTTTGTTTTTGTCAATCTGGTTTTTAGGGTTATTAAATTGTTGTTATGTCTCGTACTATAAGAATGTACTACAGCACCGGTCAGAAATTCATCTTTGTGAGAATTTATATAGATTAAACATTGGTAAATAAACATGCACGGAACCGTCATTATTTTCAATTTTTTGAACATACCTCTACATGATTTTAAAAAAGGCAATCCTAAAATTGCTCTTATTGCCTTCTTTTGCCATAAAAATACTAAATTAGACTCTACAGAACAACCCCAAAATAATATTCCATAATTCAACTGACTGTGAAATAAAGAATGCTTACTTGTAAACTATTCAAGATGCAATCACATTGTTTTCACAGAATACAAATCAATTCATGGCTTACATTTATGTTCTAGATATAATATTAACTTATAAAAGATATACATTAATGTGTAAAAGTGTTGTGCGAATGCTGCGTCCGTTACGCTGGAATGCACCATAAACATTTACCATATGCCAACTTTTACATCATATATAAGATGAAAATAAGGTAGAACAATGCTACTTAAATTTTAAGGTGCAAAGACAGGAGTACAAGAGCATCAGAAACAAAAGAAAAGTCGCCAAGTCTCGCTGAAGCATGTTAACATGATAGAAGATGAGATGGACAAAGTGGGTTGGTGCAAGGGGGCCTCCATGTTGCCAAATGACGCTGTGTAACAGAGTGGCAAAGTTATGGAGGTCGGAAAATGACTAAAGGGCTCTGAGAAAACGTTAAATGGAGAAGGGGTGTGGAGATTACTAAAAGTCGATGAGAGCCTTCCTAAAGAAATAAGAGGATAAAGAATCAGCGGGGAGGAAAAATATAAATAATAATAAATAAAAGATATATACCGGGTGTCCCTAAAATACACAACCAAAATTTAAGAGGTGGTTGCTGATATCGAAATAACTACAAATGTTCCTAAGAATATGGGTGAAATTCTACTTCATTTTGGAGATACAACGTTTCCAATTTGGAGCCCAAAGTAGACACCTCGCAACGGGAAGAAAACGAATCATTATCAGTAAGACTTGCAAACTGCGAATGAAATATTCTTGGAAATTACGTAGTTTGTACAAGATCGCGAAAACTTTTGCAACACTGCGGTGTATGCCTTACGTATGTTCTTTATCATCACTAGAGGATGCCAAATATCCAATAACACGACGTAGTTCCATTTGAAAAATTACTTATACCGAGTTGGCAACACTGACAACCCGGTGACATGATATTTTCACTTCTGATATCAATCATGTCGTTAGAAAGAAACTTCCGCAAGCAAAATTTTCGTTCAATGCGTAGTTTCTGATTTATTTTGAATTATTCATTTTCTTACTCAACCATCATTCAGATCCATTTTTTATTATTATTATTATTATTATTATTATTTTACGAGTGTAATTTTGGCTAAAATGTTATATATGAAGATGACAACACTGACAGACTGAACTGGAATGAAGGCTGAGTTCGTATGTAAAACCAGATGTGCCGCTTATTTACCTTCATAATATGGGTGACTAATTTATCGCTTAAAAATAATGTATTAAAGCGTCATGGAGTAAAATTGAAGAACGGAAAATGTCTATAATTTAATGTGTGTTCGCAAAGGCATTCGTGACAAGAGGTATGTGTTTACATAGCAAATCCTTAAGGATCAATTCATCTGAAAAACGTCCAGCTCGATTACTTGACCCCTTTCAAAATATTTTATTTTTAAATATTTATATTCCTTTAAGAAAAGTTCAAAATGGGTTTTATTTTACCCTTACTCCAACCGATTAATTAATGGCGGCCATTTTTGTATTGCAGCGCATGCCAAAAGTTGTTTCCACACGTTTACGGAAAATGTAATACGTTCGGACTGGTTTAACACAGGATATTCAAACAAAAACCCTTTTCTTCTTTAAAGTCTGATTGATAATTTTAGTCCTCTGTGTGAAATATAATTGTCAAAATAGAAGCTAGTCCGGTTTTCAGGATGCTTTTTCGCAAGGAAGGGATTACATGTCACAGCTGTTTTTTTATACACCATTACATATAAAAGTATATTGAAGATATACGGAATATGAAAACTGATATGTACCTCATAATTTTATATGACTTCTTGAAAATAAAAAAAAATCGTATTTTATGCATACTGAAGGTCAAAATTTTTGGGACAAAATCTCAAAATTAATTATTTTCACACGTTATGCATTTATGTAATTACTGTAGTAACTAAGGTAGAAACTTCAATATCGATATTTGAGTTTAAAGGAGTTACAAAATGCAAGCTGAGGATGTTACTACTCGTGCGCGCTTTGGTATGAATATTGGAGACCCTTATCTCTGGTGGGAGACCAGATATAAATCTATATTTTGCACATGTTATGCACTTATGTCAGAAGAAACTATGGTAGAAATTTCAACTTTGATATTTGATTTTGAAGGAAGTTACACATTTGCAAAAAAGGGGATGAATGGCTCAAATGTTCAAAATAAAGCGCGCACGAGCATTATTCATCCTCAATCTGCAAATCTGTAAATCCACTCAAAATCAAATATCAACATTAAAATTTCTACCATAGTTTCTTCTGACATAAGTGCATAACGTGTGAAAAAATAGATCCTTCTCTGGTCTCTCACCAGAGATAAGGGCCTCCACTGTTCGTACCACAGCGCGAACGAGCATTATTTACCCCCAAGCTTGTAAATTTCTATCTCCCTCGAACTCAAATATCAAAGTTAAAATTTATACCGTAGTTTTTACTGACATAAATGTATAACGTGAAAAAAAAAAATGATTTCTGTACTTTGTCCCACCACCAGTGTTGTGGATTTTGTTTAAACTTGACCAAACCTTCAGTTGTCTTAAGACTATCTATTTCTGAGGTTTCTTGTTACTTTTATCTATGACGTCAGCGATTACTTTCCATATTTTACTAGTATTGTTTCTACATTCAGCAATTTGTTTTTATAGTAATCAGTTTTAACCTGTTTCAATTCCATACTAAACCCTGTTTTGATTACTTATGACTAACCTACTTAGTCAGTCAGTCAGTCTCTCTCCCTCCTCTCTCTCTCTCTCTCTCTCTCTCTCTTGGATAGAGGTTATTAAAGCTTCTGTAATCCAAGGTTTAAGTTTCCGAAATTTGCTGCTAATGTTTTTATTATCTATTTTCACAGCACATTGTATATGATATTTTTATCGACTGAATGAAATCAGAAGTAGCAAAATTTACATAAGTACAATTAATTACATTTTCCTAGTCATATTTCCCAAATTCTTCATTTAACAACTTAAAATTAATACTAGTTTGGGAAGATAATATTCTTTCTCTCTTAGGTATTACAAAAGGAATATTTCTGCTAGTTAAATAATGATTTGTTATGCTTGTTTG
The DNA here is from genome assembly GCA_022664845.1 of Lepisma saccharinum. Taxonomy (NCBI): domain Eukaryota; kingdom Metazoa; phylum Arthropoda; class Insecta; order Zygentoma; family Lepismatidae; genus Lepisma; species Lepisma saccharinum. Next base: position 2,902 of record JAGDQP010037603.1, on the reverse strand, counting down.
TAGCTGAAGTTTTACACTGAGGCATTTCGTGTTTAAAAAAATATATGATCTAAACACTTGTATTTGTTAATACATGAAATGAATCCGTGATTATATAATTTGTTTAAATAAATGTCGACATTTTCAGAACATATTTCATTTAAAGTATCAAAGTTAAGGTCTCCAATAAACATCGAATACATTATTGAGTTTGTAACTTGTTTATCTAATGACTGTAAAAACCTCTTTCGTCTCCGCTTGGAGAGTGGTATGTACCTACTACGTTGCGTGTTTCCGTTTCATTTGATATATACAAGCACATACGAGTTGTTCTACCTTGCCAATGTCAACAGTCTCCCTTACAAAGAACATGACTATATCCGCACGAGTTAAAGAGTTCTGCGTGTAATAACAGCGATAAACAGCTAAGTTAATAAATTTTACTAGTTGTTTCACTTTCCCAGATCTCTGTTAACATAAAAAACACTGAACTGCTGAACAAGACTATATTATTCTGAAAAAATAGATTATTTTTATAAGTTATTTTTATTATAATAATAAAAATAATATATTATAATAATAAAAATATAATAATACAAATAATAAATTATTTTTATAAATTATTAAAAAATATAATAATTTATTTTTTAAGAATAATAGTCTTGTTTAGCAGTTCAGTGTTTTTGATCTTAATTGCAAGACGTGCAACTATGTTTTGTTGTCTGTTAAAATAACATCCACACTTATTTCAATACTTTGCAAAAGTAATAGAAATTCGTCAAAATTGCGATTTACTGAGCTTATATATGAGTAACCCCCGATTTATCTCTATTTACAGTTTATTAAATGTACTTAGATCATCATATACATTAGTTTCTACACTTTGATACAATTCAATATCCTCAATAATTTCCTCCATAAAGTAGTAGACCTATTATCTTCATTTTTGCACCACTTCTAGTTCTGAATGTTTTGTAGATCTTCATGCGTTTCACTTGCTTCACACGGGATGACTTGTTTTTCTTTAGCAATATTTTGCCATTGCAATCCCACACAAAGCGGAATTAATTGCTTCTGGCAAATTGTATAATTTCATATAGGACCTTGCAATTATAGGAACTGTTCATTCACGTATATGTGAGCATCAAAAAATTACTGCCTAACTTGAGGTGCCAACAACATTTTGTTTTCCCAGAATATCCTTAGCCAATTGTCCCTAACTATCTTGGATGAGAGCTTAGCTACGATTATTCTACGCTTATCTCTTCTAGAAGAGGATACTCAGTAGACTTTCTCAATATCTTCAGTTTTAGCATTTATTCCGCTTACTGTGGCCACTTTCGTAACAATTTCCTTAATATTTTCGTCCTTAGCTTCGGGGACTCCGACAATTTCAACTTTTCCTGCAATTATGCCTGTTGCAATTCCTCAATTTTACTGCCTAACTTTTCAACTGATAGTTTGAAGTTTCGATTTTCTAGTTCCAATGTGTCTGACTTTTTTGTTAGCCCGGTAACTGTCATTTTTTAACTCGGAAATTTCTTTCCAGAAGTCGTCGACTTTATCGGAGAGAAAATTTAAACTTTTATACCATGGACACTGTCACTGATTTTCTCAATTTGGGGTAGTTTGGAATGAATTTCACTCACCTGTTTGATAAGGTCCTTTAAATCAACTCCCTGGCTTTGCTTTAGCCCTGTTGTGGTTCCTACCTTGCACACGTCACACTTCCGTGTTTTCTTAGCTCCAAAACTACGTAAATTTTCGACAGTTCTTAAAGAAGTACACTTCGCATGGAAGTAATTATCACATCCACCAGTGCAAGATACAATTTCTTTCCGGTCTTGCACTGAAATATCTTTCTTACAACTTCCACACAAATCAGACATAATTACGGAGCGACTAGAAACGTCTGTCTTTCACAAATGCTGACGAGAGAATCCGTCAGTGATTCAGAGAGAGTGTGAGTGCGAGACTGTGAGGTGGAACGGAGTGTGAGCTTTGTGAAACTGAATGGAGGATGAACGCGATGTTGTGATCTTCAAGTGAGAGTGAGAGAGTGTGAGCTTTGTGAAACTGAACGGAGGTTGAGCGTGAGTGAGTGCGAACTTTGTGAGATTGAATGGAGTGTGAGCGCGAGTGAGAGCGAGACTGAGACATGGAATGGAGTGTGAGCGAGATTGAGACATGGAATGGAGTGTGAGCGCTAGTGAGTGCGAGGCTGGGGAATGGAACGGAGGGTGAGCGCGAGTGAGTTTGATGTTTGTGAGATTAAACGGAGGATGAGCACGAGCTTTGTGAGATTGAACGGTGAGTGCGCCGTTGTGATTTCGAAGTAACAGTGACCGTGAGTGAGTGCAAAGCTGCGAACTGAAATCGCGGGCGGGGCTGTTAGATTCAAAATGGATGTTAAATTATATGCCTGACCTGAGGTGAATATAAGTTTGAAATTGTGTGGTTAAGGTGAATCTGAATGGGTTTGAAATCAAGAAGAAGGGGTGAATCCTGGGCTTGAAATGAGTGCTAGTGTGATTGAGTTTAAAACCGACTGATCCCTGTTAAGTAATGAATGTGAGTTAGAGTGGGTACATGATGTGCTGACTTCTAAAGCAAGTTAAGGGACTGAACGAAGGGTGAGCGCGAGTGAGTGCGAGGTCGTGATCTTCAAGCGAGTGTGAGCCCGAGTGTCAGCTTTGTAAAATACAACGGAGGGTGAGCAAAATTGAGTGCAAGACTGGGACACGGAATAGAGTATGAGCGCAAGCTTTGTGGGATTAAACGGAGCGAGATCGTAAGCAAGTATGCAGAGTTCGAGCAAGACTCTGAGCTTTACATGAGCGTGAGGGTGAGTGAATTTTCAACGAAATAACCCACTCTGTTTGAGACCCTTGAGAAATATCTCCTCACAAAAAAAAAAAAAAAA
>JAGDQP010037602.1:5687-18545 GCA_022664845.1 Lepisma saccharinum | reverse complement strand
GTAGTACTCGTGGGTAGCACCAGTTGACACATTTTGGTAGCGGTGGCGCCAGTAGTTTCGGCGGTGGCGCTTTTATACCAAATTTTTTGTTGTTTTTGGTACGAAAGAAATAGTGAAAATTGATATATTTACTTCATACTTGGTCAATATGTAGTACTCGTGGGTAGCACCAGTTGACACATTTTGGTAGAGGTGGCGCCACTAGTTTAGGCGTTGGCGCAAAAAATGTGCTGGTCAGCAAATTAGACATACCCGTTTTCGACGTATTGTTTTGCTCACTTTTCTTATGTGAATGCCATCTAACGACTAACGGTTAATGAATATAACTGATAGCAAACTATCTAGGTCATGTTGTTTAGTGCATAAAGCTTTCTCATGAACTGATATTTTGTCCAAAACTAATAAACTTCTGCTGAGAACAATGCTCATCCCCACCTTTTTTCACGGAGTGCAAAATCTAGCACACTGTTGTATCTGCCCTGAATTGCAACAAAATTCTGCTATTAAACTGCCGGAGTCTAATGATAATGCTTCTAATATGTCCGGATGCTATACTGGAGTGCAAGCACGGATTCATCAACTGAATTAGTTCGCTATCTATGTTTTCTCTGCTGTACTTCGTGGAAGTAAAAGCCTCGGCTTCTGCGCATCGTAGGAATCTTCTGACACAATGTCTAGAAGAAGATCATGGTGAAGCGTCTGCCTGACACGAAATGGCCGTCACATTTTGATGCTGTTCTTGCTTTGCATGAAGGTTAAGTGAAAATAAAAAGAACGCACTGGAATCTGGATTCTATATCAGCTGACACTGACTAGGAATTGAACGTAAGGGTGGAGACAAAAGAATTGATCAAGAAAATGGAAGCGATCTGTCTGACAATACTTTAGAATGGCATTCTTGAAAGACTGAACAAAGCAAAGTGAGATCCTGCAATCATAAAAGGGGACTTACTTGTTACCGTGAAGCTTTTGCACACTGAATTTGCTTGCCCAGGATGTTAGAAACAAATTTATACTTCGCGATAGTTATAAATCCATGGAAAGAAATTGCTTGAACGCATTTGTGTTTACAGCTATTTATAATTCATGGAAACAAGATGTCCAAGTTTCATGAGTATTTCGTGAGTTAAAATAATCATTAACACTCATCTATCTAGTCCATGTGATTTCTGGAGAGTTTAAATTTTTCACTGATTCGTGGATCGAAAAATTCTACTGAACTTTGTCCCTCACTAGAGTGTACTATACTGTAAGCCGAAATCAGACAGGAAAAGCACTACGAAACTTGCTTCCAGTATTTTGTAATCAGACGAGGAAAGCGCGCGCAGGAAATTTTGTAAGTTGATACGCTGTAAAGAGTTAGGAAATTAAAAATGTCGAGGATGAAAGTCAACGTTTATTTGTCACCAAAAGTTTAGGCGGGCATGAAAAATTTAGGGAGTCACAGGTCCACGATACATTAATTTACATCAAATGTACACACATACAAGTATATTTTTTTAAAGAGGGATGAGCACTCTTAGTCATCTTCAGGCCTATCCAGTGTTCAATGTGTGCAATTTCCAGAAAAAAAACGAAGAGTTTCCCAAAGCACGAGAATTTTGTATTTTATACCCGTTCATATCCCAGGCTGCAGGGATAATTTGGAAAACAGCGAAGAGTTTTGCAGAGAGAGGGAAATCCCAACCATCCCCCCACCAACAAATCGAACGCTGTCTATAGCACACACACGACCGGTCATTCTGACTGAGGTTTTCCAGTTTCACCAGAGGAATGAATACTAGGATGGTACCTTAAATAAGGCTCTGGCCGATACCTTCTTCATCTCGACTTGAGCCAAATGATGCCAAAAGGCTTTAGAACAAAGGGCCGCAGTGGGATAATGGTTGAGCGCTCATCTCTGGTGTTTGGGGTCGCCGGTTTGATCTTTGTATATGCCATGTGAGCTTTGTGGCTTAAAAATTAAATTTTAATTCAATCAATACAGACACGTGTGCGCGCACACACACACAGAGAGAGAGAGAGAGAGAGAGAGAGAGAACGGCAGACTGACAGACAGACAGAGAGTGAGTTAAAAATTCCAACACTGATGAAGAAGTCTTCGTTGTACTGACACTCCTTTAGAACGAATCTGCTTTTTCAAACCACCCTAATTTTGACTTGTAAATATCCTCTGTTGTATCACCACTTTTTAAAGACTTGCTTATTGTTCTTGCCTATAAACAGTTTTAATCGTTTTCACCGTTTCACGAGCATTGCCAATATTCATATTATCGACAACGTTTTATACTTAAGTTCCACAACGAACTTGTCAAAATTTATGTTCCTTTAGTTCTTTATATATTCATGATAACATACGTTCCACCAGAATTGTGTACCTCTCATTTTGTTTCTAGAAACTTCAAAATTTTGTTTGAATTCCACTTCCTAGCGCTCATTACACCGACAACACTTTTCCACCTTGACTGCAAGTTGGTAATCACACGGGACAGATACTGACGCCAAGTTCGTCACGTGACGGGAAAGTGGACACAAAAGTTGCCAGGTCGTCAACTTGCTTTCCACTGGCTCGGAAAGTTTCCACTTTCCTTGTCAACGCACATCAGACGGGGAAGGTTGGGGGGAAAGTCGACTTGATTCCAGTACTTGCTGCCAGCTAACTTTCCCCGTCTGATCAAGCCTTTATTTATCATACATTTGGGTTAAACAAACTTTGAGTCGCTGAAAATTAAACAAAGCTTTTGTCACTAAACCTGGATAAGAAATAAAGTATCTACAAAAATCTGAACAAACGACCAAATAAACAGCTTATTTCTTTCAGGTCAGTCCGCTGTTGAAATTCTGAATTTAGGATGAATTACACTCGTCAATATTAAACGTGAATGTTTGGTATTAAACAGAAATTGGTTTCATACACTCTCTGCAAAAAAGGAGGACATTGAAGAATATTTTTAAAAGGCTAGAGGACACGATTACAAGATGAAGAATTACAACCAATATGTCCTCGAAATTAGGGGTGCTGATTATCCTTTTCACTACCACCATGTCAGTTGGTACTGCTTATAGTTCATTGTAAATAGCGAATTCATTTGTCTAATGGTGTCTGACGTTTCAACGTACAGTTTCAACTTGAGATAAGACTAGAGGAAATGATTAGATATCGTCAGATAGGGGAAACAATTCTTATTTCACGGTCACTGACACTCTCGCTGTATACACAGTGTTGCCATTTTGTTGAAACCCAATATTTGGCAGATAAATGCCGTGATGAACCAACTCTGGTGCAAGCAACCTTAAAAAAATGACCTAATTACTCCGAACTTAGCTACAGTGCACATATGTGATCCTCTGGACTATCTGGAATCGATCTGATCCAGGAATCTGATCCTGATAATCTGGAATCGAATACGTGTATGGGAAAAATACACATAGCCAAGAGTTGAAGTTAGATAATCAACAAAAATTATTATTTTTTTATGCTCATTTCAAAATCGTCAGCTTTTCTTGCCAGTCCCTGTATTTAAATAAGAAAGATTCGACTTTAAGGTCCCTTGATAGCAAAACTATAGCTAATGGGACTTCATAATCCCGCCCAAGATGTCCGTCTGTCCGTCCGTGTCCAGAAATTAAATCTCAGGAAGTACGAAGTATAGAGATGTCGTTAGAGATACCTTCACTAAACTAGCTCAGAGCCTCAGGAATTGCCTTGAGTGGTTCAGTGTTCCCAGGACATTTTCTAATAAATCAATTATTCAAATTTCTTTCATTCAGTTAGACCTAGTTGCGGCAAATTTGTCATAAACATTATTCGAGGCCCTATGTTGCCAAGCAACCCACTTACCAGTGTTGCCATCCTATTTTTATATTAAATTATTATTTTTAAATTACTTCCATTAATTTAGTCAAGGGAGCACCAAACTTGGCATAAACATTGTTTAACTCAATGGGAATATACTACGGATAATCCCGCATCCCAGAAACCCCGTTGTCAGTGTTTCCAGCCCATACCAAAAATATATCTCAGGGAGTATTAGGTGTAGAGACGTGCATGAGGTATCGATCAAAAGGTCTTAGCTAGACGAACTCAGAACCCGCCAAAACAGTTTTGATTAGTGTAGTAGTTCAGTGTTGCCAGCCCATGTTTTAATAAATCAATTGTTCAAATTGCTTCCATTCAGAATTTTCTATCTAACAACTTAAACTGGTCACCTTTTCTATTATAATCATCAGGCATAATTTTTTTTTTTTTTAATTTATAGGAATGGTATTCCAAAATGGCAAATGATACACTACAACAAGGTTTGATGGTTTAAGGTATTACTTTCGTATTGTCGCTCATTGAACTACTAGTTCCAGTAGAAATAGACGATATGTGGGGATAATATGAATATTTTCACTTAATGGCTCCTGGACCTATTATTACGTATTCTTCTTTCTTCAAATTTTTTTAGCTTCATTTAAAAATTCACATTTTGATATGAAAAGTTTCACTTCCACTACATTGTTGTAAGTGCTCCCATCTATCTACAATTCTAATAACGAACCATAGATAAAAGAATTTATATAGATGTAGAACAATTAGTAACGATATGTTTCGTATTTCTCTGCACCCTAGTGGTTAGAATATCGAACTACGGTATAAAATATGAACATGCGCAGATCCATTCGTTTTGATTTGCTGTGCGCAATAGTTCACTGAAAGGAGAAAAGCCATTCCGTTATCATATCCAAATATTGTTATAGTAATAATTCTGGTAGAAGAAGAAACGCGTGTGTTCTTAATTCGTGACAAGATTTGGTGGGCAAATACTTTGAAAAAAAAAACAACTTTGTTTTTAGTCACTTGAGTGATGTATTTTCTTGATGCACTGACCACGTGTCTACAATTTCTATCCCATGATTCCCTGGTCACAAACAAATGACAGGGGAAAGAGCGAAAGAAGCTCACTGCTGTCATCAGCGGTTGTATCACCCAAACATGAAAGCGCATCGTTAAATGAAACGGAACATGAAATCCTGTTAATTATTGTCACCTGATTAATTCTATCCACGACGGAACGAAGACGCAAATTGAACTATATATATATATATATCATGGACATCCTTCTTGTTTTGTTCTGCTAGTTCAGAACACCTGAGAAAAAAAACGTAGGAGTATGTCTTGCTGCTAATAATAATGTTACAATAGTTCAGTAGTACAAGTGAGCTTTGGGAGAGAAAATATTGCAGATCCCATTCTACATCTGAAAGGGATGGAACAAAATACGAATGTAGAAGTTGCTTTTAAATCTTGTCGGCTTAAAATAATAAAATCTTCACTTACAAAAGCATTTAAACAGATACTTATCTTTAAATAAAATAATTAATGTCTGTGGAATACAAAAGATTAATATCGGGTAAGGATAAAATGGTCGCAAATACAATAATAAACAATAATTTTAAAATCAGTTCTTGTTAATAATAGTGCAATAAAAATCCAGAAGCTCAATTTTAATTGCAGGTACCATACGACGTGCCCGCTACAAAGCTCAGGCTTGTCCACATTGGGACCCTTGCAGGCCCGAAGTTTACGCCCCTGCTTAAGCTCTTGAAACAAAGTTCAACGAACTAATAATTGGTAATAAATATAATACTACAACACACAGCACTAATAATTTTGTTATCATTATCTGGCCAATACTACTTTAGGTACAATCAACTAATCTCTAGAGGACAACATTACAAAGTCCCTGCGCGCATTACGCATTCTATATTTCAGCGGAAGTGGTTTTTAATACAAGAGTATCCCCCACAGTAGAGTATTGAACCAGAAAAGGTGGGGGGGGGGAGAAATAATCTTCATGAAATTGGGAACAGAGGGTAAGATGTGGTGGGGAAGAGAGGTCGTCGCTACATCCATATACAGTATAATATAGTATAAATCCGATTACGGTATGAGGAGTGGGGGAATCTTAAAGCTATAAGAAAACTGGAAAATGCTGTATTGAGTTAGAACGTAGATGGAGAAACAGATATAGATTTATTAAGCTCATGGAAAAAGGAAGTCTTTGTATGGGTGTATGTTTAGCAAAATATTTTTTTTTTTTAATATTTGTGCAAAATATTTGGCATTTGTAACGTACCGTGCTGAAGCCATAAGCCGGGAAAAAAAAGAAAATTATTGATTTTTTCCAGGATTTCAGTTCTTTAAATACGGGAAGAAAATCATGTTCTTTTTAAATCTATGAGATCTGAAACAAGTTCGTTGAACCGTGAAGCTGGAGGGGGTAAGTTTGTCTTAAGGACTGTGAGAGACTACCATCTGATCATGTTTCACTTTATAATGTTTCTTTCTTCCTGATTCAGACGTCCCCATTTTTCCAGTTTACTCTTAAGTTTGATCACTTACAGGAGATGATGATGATGATGATGAAACGTCTGATGAAGGATGAAGCAGCGGAAAGACGGGGGCACCCCCACACTTTCTTTCTCACACTCACACGTCCAAACTCGTACACATTAAAGAAAAAAAAAAGGGTGTAAGGGTTGTTGGAGTTCATCGTAAAGTAAGAGAGATAATAGTGACGTCATTGTTTTCGTCGTCGGGGAGGGTGGGGGGAGAGAAAGTGACGTCAAATGTGTGTGGGTGTTATTATTGGATTAGTTACCAAACACCAAGGCGTTGATTTCCGAAACGAAATTTCTACTGTAATATGAGTAGGGTGGATGAGCTTACGAGATGGGGAGGCTGTAACGAAAGGATCGTAGAAGATGGTGCAGGGGAGATCAGAATCTGAGCAGAAGGGTCAGGAGGAAAATGGACCACCGCTCAACTCCTTCCCTTGTCGTGAAAACTTTGCAACATGTTTCATGAGTTGAGTGAGATGGGTCTATTGTGTCTTGCTTGTCTCATTTCATATACGTCACAACAGTGATTTGTCATTTTACGTTTCAGGCAGTAAATCCATGCACATCATCACAGTCTCATTACCAATGCAAATGAACGGAAGGAAATTAGGATAAGAACAGTGCGTAATTTCATCGGATGAGTGGCGGAGTTGAGATAGTACGAGGGACGGAGGTAACGTAAGAGAATTGATGATGCAAAATGCAAGGAACTTCAATGTTTCTTCCGTTTTAGGTTCTTTCCTAGTCTGTTACACATGTTTTTGTATTCAAACATTATTAAAACGTTGCATTTATCACTTCTACACAATCTTAAGTCTAAATGGTGATGATGATAGACAGTTTTCCATTGCGTTCTGTCGGATGAATCTAATTTGAATTTTGTTTGAGGCTTTTAGGCAACTTTAGCTGATGTCAAATGAATGATGATGCCAGAATTGGTGGAATAAAGAAAGTTGAAGGTAACGGGAAAACTCCGAGAAAACCCACGCACATGGTGTTTGTCCACTACAAAAACCCACCTGGCACGAACCGAGAGCTCCAGTTACCAGAGATTAGCGGTCTACCACTGAGACCCTCAGAACACGGAGTACGTTACACCCCCCTAACACCCTCCCTTGACTTGGGCTACGCCCCTCCTAAGAAAAATCACTGAACACTCCTTCTTAGCCCTGCCCCACACTAGATGGTTCAGTCGCCGCGATTCAACCGCAGAAAAAAATCAACCCATGCTTTCTTATGAAGCACCGCATACTTGGCGGAGAGAAACGAAGTGCCTGCGAATCCGACGGTGATTTGGGGGAGGAGCAAAACAAATTAATCCATGTATTCTTACGAAGCAGCGCACACTAGGTTTAGTCGCGCGATTTTGAACAGGGTTGACAATTGTTTTCATTGCCAATCTCTTTCTGTCACAACATATGAGAAACTGAGCAAGGAAGAAAGAAAAAAAATCAGGCATAGGCCTATAATTTATCGTTGTTCTAAAAAATGATTTAGAAGTACTTCCCACAGTTTGATCAATACCGGGTGGTAAAGGATCTTTTGCTTCTATTTGATTCATTTTGTGATCAGGTGTTAGAACTGAGAAAGAATTCTTTGTCTCTTGTAACAAAGCAAGCAAAGCTGTTTCTCTCTCTCTCTCTCTCTCTCTCTCTCTCTCTCTCTCTCTCTGTGTGTGTGTGTGTGTGTGTGTGTGTGAATTGTCTGATACTGTCTGCATGCATCCATGCATCAACATTTTTACAATTTTATCTTTGGTTGTGGATCGTTTAGGACACAATGAAAGCTGTTTTGAGAATTATTTTTACTTAAAACATAAAGCAAAAATGAAATTCCGAGAATTGAGACATGTAAGTTTCTCGGAAATTCATTATGTTGAGGAGGTCTTCTAATATGCCTTGAGTTACAGCTTAAGGGAATAAAATTCTTAGATCTTGGGGAGAAAAGACTATTAAAAAACTATGTGGGTTATTTCTTAACTAGCCGTACAAGTAATTAAATTGCCCAAGTGTTAATCTCTTCTTGTTAAAGGATGAAGTCATTTGCTTCTCCGTCTTCGGAGCCTCCTTTTTCTTGTAACTAATGCTATGCATAGCATTTGTGTGCTGCTAACCTTGTTTCTGCCAACACTGACAGCGAACTGAACATAAAACAGGTGTAGTATAAATCGAGCTACCTAATCGCTTATTCAAAAATGCACTGCGATTTGGTCGCGCGGTTGAATCGCGGCGGCTGAACAGCCTAGTGTGTGGCAGGCCTTAAAGGGGGTGTTCTTCCTCGGCATTTTATCGTGCGAAATTCCTGGAATTTCGATTTGGAAACATTACTGTTATTGTATTATAAATTCAAGTTGGTAGCAGATTTGCATTTATTCCATAGAAATTACTTCTGTTGTGCTGCTCCTTTCTTGTCCCCTCATAAAAATCAATGATCTCCCAACAAAAATGGTGAAAAGAACCATAACTATCCCCGAAGACAGACACCCGTTTGCTGACTGCTCCCTGCTGTGCTAGAGTACAAGGGTGCTAGACGCACTTCATGTGCAATTCTTCATCCTCTACTAAAGTGGTTTTGCCTATTTTGTGTGCAAAGTGAAAGGCCGGAACACATCACAATGAAGAGTAGGATTATTGAAACAAAGGACTAAATTTAGGCAGATGTACAAATGCTTTTATTTTTCTAATTAAGCGTGATCTTTGTTTCATCACTAAAATAAATGGTAATAGAAGGTAACAATGATTACACATTGCTAAACAATATTTCCTTGTCCACCGTAAATTCCAAATGCTAGGAACAGTGGGAAGATAACCAAAGTGGTGCGATCTGAGATTTAATAAACGTCTGATAATAGCGAAATTGCTTTAATCAAGTCAAAAGTATTGATTTGTACAACCAATCTAAATTAAACTACACAAATTATACGAACATATAACCTCTATGAGTGTCGAAATTCTCATTTTTAGAGTTTTCATTTGAAATTACCGTTGTAATCAAAGAAGAATTTATTTGTAGTTTATCCTAGTAAATCATATTCAAGGACGTATTAATATTGCATGGTTACAAACGTGTTATACTGTTTATTCTAAAGTTTGTTTCAGTTACCCAATTTAGGGTTCATAAATTTCATTCAACGGTACTACGATTAGCCGCTTTCTTGCACGAACGTTCGGAAATCAAAACAGGAGAGCATACCGTCATTATGGCATTTGTTCCAGTTGGGATTTGTTTTTATAATATGTTGAGCGGTGGATGGGCTCCCGGATATCCATATGGTTAACGCTCTCACCCTTTGTGTGAGCGGTCCCAACTTCGATTTGAAGTATGTTTTGTTTTGACTCAGCGTCATGAGAAACATTGAGGAGCTACTTGAAAACAAAAAGTAGCAAACAGGGCTCATGAAAGCCAGAATACAGCGGCGATGGGAGCCGATACGCTGACTCTTTTCATTGTAATTTTATTTGCATGTACGGAATTTCGTACCAGCAGCTAATTATTGTTTAACTAGTAGACATGTTTTTGAGTGTTCGAAACGTTGCTGAAACAAATTTCTGCATAACTTTAAGAAGAAAATTTATCATAGTAATGTTTTATGGTCGTGAAAGTCTAAAGAGCTGTATTCAAAAGTATATCAATGCTTTGATTCGTAGCAACATAAAAGCAAAGGACAGAGTATCAGCTATCAGAAAAGTTCCTCCGCAAATATGTACATGTGTAGTTAACCTAAAAAAATATATATTGATAAAAAGTTTGATTTTTTTTATTTGTCATTGAGCATTCCAAATCAAAATAAACGAAGAATGATCTTTAATCATCCGTGCGCCAATCCCCCTTAAGATTGCCATGTAAACATGGATGCCCTCACCTTGAATTGCAGTACCATTTCGGCATTTGTTTGGAAGGACGTTTCGAAAGGCCTCAATGAAGTTGGTCCGTTCAGGGATGGATCTGAGAGCTTTGCAATAAGAGGAGTACATGCTACAATGGCTAAGTTATTTTATCAACTGTGATGTAATGCTATATACTAATGGAGGGTTTGAGAAATGTGGAGCTTACTTAATTTTAAAATATATTATTTTGTCCTCTAAAATCATAGTTGAAGTAAATAATTCATTTTATAATGATTCAAATTTAATAGCAGATAGAAAGGCAGGTCTATTCCTTACGAAGTTAAAGCTGGCAAAAGCTAAAAAAAAATGTAAAAGGCCCAGTAGAAAAGTCTAAAATTATTTAAAGAGATTAGTTGAATTTGAATTATGGCCTTTAGGCATCTAAGGCTCAGGTCGAAATAGGGTAGGGGAAAGGATGTTGGAAGGTGTCAGCCAGGACCTAAGTTGAAGGTGCCATTCCTACATTTGCCTGGTGTAACTGAGGAAAGACCTCAGGCTAGTCGACCGCTGGGATTGAACTCACTACCTCCAGATTATTAAGCCAACGCTCTAAAAAGAGATTATTTATGTTGTTAATCCATACTAATTGACAAAAATGGTCCGAAGCGTGCAGATTAAATATTCTGTTGAGTTTTCTTAAAAATATAAAATGTGACGTAAATCAGTTACCTACTTATTAGTTGTGCACAAATCTACTCTGGAAAGTATTATGACAGACATGCATGCACGTATTCAGACAGACACGCATGCACACACACATGCATGAATTATAAAGTAAAATGAAAGCATAGTGTATAACTGAGTATGAATTACACCCCCAATTACTCCCCTTTGACTACAATCCTGGCATACTCCCTACCTCAGATGATTCTAAAAACGGAATCTACAGTTTAAAGTGGGCTACGAACCTGTTGTGTCCCCGCCGAGTATTAAACCCTGGACTTCTTTATTATAAGGTACCAAGCGTTACCACTCATTCGCCAATGCTACGGGCGTCATATCATTGACTGCACTACGCCCATAGGAGAATAAATAGAAAAGGGAATTCAATCTATGGTTAAATAAAGAGACACAATTACTTTCCAACGAGATAAAAATCATTTAATAAAACTCAAGTTGTTCACAGCAAAGGTCTGAAAACGTTCATTACGAGAAACATCTTTCGAGTTGTCTGAACCAGAAGGTAACGAACCTGGCTCCATGCCAGTAGGTTTACAGCTTCGAACTCGTACTAAGGTGCCTTAAATCAAAGGATAAAGACGTCCAGGATATTTATATCAGGGTTGCCAACCTTCTGTGCGATATTGGAACGCCAAACCTCGTCTCCCCTTTTCTTACCAGAGTGACTACGTGTATCTTCCGTTATTCACAAAATAATATCAAATTACAAATTAAATATATAGCACGTCAAAACAATAATCATATTACCTTTTCAGGGTGGTCATTCGGTCATAATAAGTGACTCGCTTTGCTTCGCTGGGGGCGCTGCGCTCTCAACTTCTTTTTAAGGGGCTGCACCTGCACCCCCCTTTATCGTAACCAGACTCTCTCTGGCAGACTGCGCCTCCATGGTACAAATATACCCCCACAGGAAGGGCTGCGCTTCCATAGGGAAGGTTTGCCCCATTTTTTATAACCTACTCTTGGTCATACACATTCATACCAAATTTAGTTGCTCTAGCTTCAGTGTTTTGAAAAATGTGTTTTGGGGCGGCCATTTTGGATTAAAGATCTCGACTTTTTAATGTTTGTTATATGTTCGTGACCTACTCGTGATGATACACCTTCATATGAAATTTTGTTTCTCTAGCTCGAACGAAGTGGAAATTTTTTTTGGACGACCATTTTGAATCCAATATGGCGACTTTTTCAAAATGTTTTAATGTTTTCGTAAACTACTCTTGATAATACACCTGTATGTCAAATTTCGTATCTCTGGCTCAAACGGTGTAGAAAATGGATTCTTCGGCCCGACATGTTGGATTCAAGATGACAACTTTTTAAACATTTTGTAATATTTCCGTAACCTACTAGTGATAATGTACCTTCGTACCAAATTTCATTTCTGTAGTCCCAGCCGTTTAGGCTGTGTATTCCATACAATAATAGGTTTGGCGGCCATTTTGTATCCAAGATGGCGATTTTCTTAAATATGTCGCATTTTTTCCTTTACCTACTCATGATCCTACACCTTCATACCAAATTTGGTGTTTCTAGCTTCAGTAGTTTGGCCTGGGAATTTTAATGTTCAGTCAGTCAGTCAGTCAGTCAGTCTGTCAGTGTGACCATGGGGCTATATAGTAAGTGGATGATCATCAAACCATAGTTTCCGTAATGATTTCTTGTTTTATTATTTAGTGGTTGAGCATCGCACCTATTTTATTTTATTTGGTTTTACTACGTGAAGTGGATTAGGGGGTTAAGCCATTGTCCAGGAAATTAGAATTCGAACCCCTCTTGGTCCATGGATGTTCATGAAATTTTAAAGAACACTGCCGATAGACGGCCCGAAGTCGATAGTTACTGTACAAAAATACAATTTTATTTTGCTTTTGCGATATTCCAATATACTTCAATTCAATCA
>JAGDQP010037601.1:0-18546 GCA_022664845.1 Lepisma saccharinum | reverse complement strand
GAGCTCCTGCGTAGCCTAGTCGGTAGCGCGCTCGACTTCAGTGCGAGCGGTCCCGGGTTCGATTCCCGATGGGGGCTCAAATATTTCGGTGTTGACCCAGCATCGTGAGGACAATTGGGGAGCTACCTGAATAAAGAGGTAGCGATCACAGTTGAGAGCTTCGGCTCTCCTCTCCCAACACGTCTGGTCAGCGTGGGAGCAGTAGACCACCTCCTCCCTCCGGGAGAGGCCTCATCCAGTAGTGGATTGAATATGGCTGTGTATTATTATATATATATACATTACCAGAGGAGGAAAACGAATGACCATACCCTGTAGAAATAGAACCAATTTCAACTTAACAGTTTGCCCCCCATATAGCGGGCCCCCTCAGCTTTGGGGTGGCCTGAACCCCAAGGCCCCCCGGGATCGGCGCCCTTGGTTCGTGGTGTCCTCAAATCTTTCAACATTAATTGAACTCATTTCCCGACGTCATACAATGATGAAATTTTGCACAGAGACGTAAATCTGGTGACAACACAATATTCCATTGTTACTTTCATATATATTTATATATATTAAAAGCATATTTAATTATTTTTTAATATTACGCATACATAATAGCCTGCAACGATTTGACGTTTGACTGATTTCAGAACACTTTAGAACACTTTAAAAAAATAGTAAATATTTTTTTTTTAAAAAAAGCATGGGGCGTACCAATTGAAGAATTTATAAAATGAATGTATATGAGAGAGCACCCTCATGTTTTTCGTTTAAGTCATACATAAACAAAATTATTTGTTACTTTTTAATAGGAATTGTTTAAGAAAAGTATGTCTTTATTTTTTTTAATTTTCTTTAGTCTATGTCACATATAGGGCGTCGCTGTCATTTATATCTACTAATGGGCAAGAGGTTAAGTACGCATGAAGGTCCGCAATGGGTAAGAACCGTTCATTCGAATCCTGCTGCTAATCGTCCTGACAGACATTTCCCTTTAGTTTCCTTCAGTTTCACCAGACGAACGTCAGAATGGTAAGACGAAATTTCTTAACGTGTCTTTTATGACAGAAGAAATATTTTCTCCCAACTTGACTTTATATCTTCAGGAGATGCATATTCCCGGAGATGGTGTTTAAAATTCAACGAGCTGCCCACGTATTAAACGTAGCTAATAAGTTTGTAGTGTCGCTTTTGTCCATTCCTAGATATTTTTTAACTGTGAACTTGCTAGTTCTTAGGGGCGACGTATTGGCGGGTGGACCGATATACTGACTAACAGATACTAACCGGTACATAGGAGGGTTCAGTTCTGTAAATCTACGTTTCCTTTTCCTACATAAAGAGAAGTGGCAAAGAGGATGAATCAATAAATGTTAAACAGCGAGGAGAAAGTATTATGACTTTACCATTCTTTAATTTACTTTAAAGTGTTCTTGTATATCCTTATATGATGTAATATCCTTATATTAATATATCTAGAAAACTTTAAAGTTTTGTATTGCAATTGAAATTTTATTTTTATTTTTCCCCCTCTAGAATACTTTACAGTATACATGTATTTAGGAAATTTTAATGTTTTGTATTGTGATTGGAATAGTTAATTTTCAGATTTTTTCTTTATAAAGGTATTTAGGAAATTTTAGAATTTGTAATTGTTAAAATTACAAAATCTATCACGAAACTGCAATGTGCCATTTGTGATGTTAGAAAAAGTAGAATCCAAAAATGGCTGAAGCTCGGATTCTTCTTAAAGCTGCATGAAAGTCGTGAACGAAATGTAATAAAAATATTGTAAATAATAAAATTGAAAAATAGTTTTATTACCTTCTTGTTCAGTGTAATTAACATATTTTCAACAAGTAGCCTACAGTAATTTAAGTAAAATTGCTCATCGTATTTAGTTAAATTATTTTAATGTTATAATATTATTTAAACATATTTTGTAAATAACCACATTACTAGAGTTAAATAATTATTATCTCGTTAATATTATTAATGGTTAAAAGGCAGAGGAGAGTTATTTGTCATAATGTGAGGGTCGGAAGGGGAAAAGGACGGAAGTGACGAGGGTGGTGGGGCCACTGGAAGCCATGGGCCTACGGCGCCTAGACGTATAAATCCGGCCCTGCCCATAACTAGAAATCGCTGCGGTTGATAGAAAAGTGCCTCGCTCTCAGAAAACATGTGTATCTGTTTCTTGGCTTGAGTACGCCAACTTGAGACTTGGCTTGAGTTTCCCACGCGAGTTGAACTTCAAATTTTTAATATATGTTTTTCCACACCCTTACACACCTGTAGTGGCGCGGGCTGATCTCGAAACAATCAATTAAAATCTTATTAAGTCGATTAGGATTTTATTAAGTGACCGCTCTTACAAATAAAAAAAATCAAATTGAAATTGAAATCTGCAAGATTGATAAGAATCTGCTTTGGTATTTACTAGTCTTAGAAAATTTACTTCTACGATCGTTTGCTGATTTTTAGGGGGAAATCTATATGGGTTTATAAGAAATAAAAAAGAAAATGTCCTATTAATAAGATGAAAATCTAGCACTTCTGATCGTTAATCAGTCTGTATAATTATTCAGCATTCAATAAATCAGGTAGCCGCTCACCATAAGCTAATCTTTGCAGCTATGTCGGTATTAGCTCATTTAATTATTTGAAAGATCAGTTTTTCATCGAGTCATTACCAATTTTTATTTTTGGAACCTCTGAAATTCGTAGTGCATACACCATTAATTCGTATCTCTGATCTTTCACTTATTTTCGCTTGCCAGAGAATTAAATTACCAAAAATAACCACACATAAGAAAAACGGCACCTCTACTGAAACCTCTATATGAGATTCTACATGCAAGCCATCAGATTCTTCCTTAATCTTCTCCAGGATACCTTCATAATAATATATTCTTCCGTAAATACCAACAAAATACCTCCATACACAAAATACCGACTACCACTCCCTCTTTTTTTTTAATATTCCACCTTATCGAACACTAGTTTCCCGCTAATTCTAAACCCTGGATACCTTCACTACATCTATCAATTACCTACAACTAACCAGTACCGATGAATCCATAATAATTACTTTCAGCAAGCGCCGTGCTCTAATTAAAAGCGAAATCCACTAAAATACTTTTTTATAACACCTCACTACTCTACTTCCAGAGAGAGAGAGAGAAAACAAAATAAAAAATAAAATCCTACCCAACAACTTCATGTCTACTTTAGATTCCTCCAAAAAGAATTTCCCGCCAAAACCATTTTTTATACACCCTCTACAGCCGTTACACCACTACACCAAGTTCTACCATCTACACACAAGAGAAACATATAAGGAAATCATTACATGCACATTTATATATTCGCACAAATAAAAAACACTGGTCTCTGGCTCTTTTTATCATTTTCTACTTGTAGTGATTTCTTTGCTTGCAAGAATCGTTCAGTAAATCGGCCACACAAAAAATATTTTCGCGAAGATAAAATAAAATAAAAGTAGGGAGAGCGCGAACATCAGTTTGCAGAGCTTAGTTAGTAGTCATACTTCTTGCGTAAATATATACTTCTGTCCTATACTTTTTAACGAAAAATCGCACACTTTCTTTTCTTCTTTAAGCTCTGTTTACATACCTCATCTGCTTCCCATCATCGTCAGACACACTCTGGCGGTGTGCACGTACACAAGCGTCTGCCGACAGCATTTGAGGAACAGCCGAATGCGACAAGCGTCTGCCGACAGCATTTGAGGAACTGCCGAATGCACCCGAGAGATCACGAATGCTTGCGGTCGAGAATTTACACAAGTTCTAGGAAAGGAGGAAACTAGCAGGGGGCCAGGGGCAGAGAGAAGTATACTTTAGACAAGACGTAGCGTAATAATTGTACATAACATTTTGATACTGACAATATTTCAAGTTGAACACATTTGTATGATAATTTTCTTAAAATGTTAGCTATGTGTTGGAAATTTGTCATTATAATTTACTTTCTTTTCTTCAATTATGTAGTTTTAGTGACCAGAAGTTAGTTGGAAATGCGGTGGTGTTATTCTTTACTAAGCCTCCCTATAAAACCATTATTGCGATCCTTTCCCAGGACTTGTTAATTCCCAGTTTTCTTGCCAGCCTCGATAGGCGAGCGTTAGGCCAACGTTCCCGAGGTTCTCATTTCGAATCTCGATGAAGCCATAGATGTTTGTGGCAGTTTTCTTTAAGTTGTGTGCGGAAATCATAAAATTAGTATACAATGTTTATAAAACTACATGTTCTAACTGTTTGAACTTAAATTTTATTTTTGGCCTTTAGGCATCTTTGGCTCAGGTATATTTGTGTACCGGATGCACCTGATCTTTAAAGAATTCTAATATTCTTTGTGTGTGCCAGTTCAACGTTTCAATACTTATTAAAAATCAACGTTTGGAGCAAAGTAAATGATGAGCTTATACTGATGTTTAAGAATAATTATCAGAGACAGAGAAATATAGGTTTTCTTTATACTTATAGATTTCTTAATTAGTTCTTTTAGAAATGCTATTTTAATTGATTCTGTAATTCTTTCTTTAATATATTAATTATTTTGTATTGAGATTTTCGTTTAATATAGCTGAAACTCTGCAAGAAGTGGAATAAAGGGAATTGGAAGCTATCGAAATGTGGACGTGAGGACGAAATGTGAACGGGAATAATAATAAAAATAAAATAATAATAAAGCTTTTTACAGACATGCTTTCTTAAACAATTCGTACTAAAAAGTAAAGAATAATTTTGTTTATGAATGACGGAAAAGAAAAGCATGGGGCGCACTCTTATATATAGCTGCTTTATTAATTCTTCAATTGATGCGCCCCACGTTTTTCTTTTTAGTCATGCGTATACAAAATTATCCTTTAGTTTTTAGTGTGAATTGTTTAAGAAAATATGTATTTGAAAAAAAATCTTTTTACAGACATTTCTGTAGTGTTCAGAATGGTTCGTACTGTCCTCAAATCTTGCAATCTTAATTTAAATAATTTCCTGACGTAATACAATAATGACAATTTGAACAGCGACGTAAGTCGGGTGGCAATACAAATATTCCATTGCTACTTTGATATCTATCTATATATTGATATATTTCGATATATATATATATTTTTAATATGGAGTTCTTTATCCTAAAATAAATACTAGCCTGCAAAGATGTAGAGTTTGACTGATTGCAGAACACTTTAGGATTCGGGTCACAAAGCATAAGCTTCAGGAAAAATATCAGAACCCCAAAATAACTCGAAAAATAATAAAACACATTTTAAAGACATATTTTTAGTAAACAATTCCTACGTAAAAGTAAAAAATAATTTTGTTTATCCATAACTAAAATGAAAAGCATGGGGCGCGCAAAGTTCAAGAATTTATAAAGTGACTTTACGATAAAGAAAACCCGATGCTTTTCTTTTAGACATGCATAAACGAGAATTATCTTTTACTCTTTAGAACGAATTGTTTAAGAAAAATAATCAAAAACTAACATTTTAACTATTTAATAACATTCATATAATGTAGCTGCTCCGAAATAGCAAAAAAAAAAACTTTTTTTTTCAAAGTAGCACGACAAATTAGAGGAAACGATTTTTCCTGCTTTTTCTACCGGCGTTCAATGTTTCAGTTTTTTTAAAAAAAAAACACTAACGCACGCACACACACACGAATGCACACTATTCTCTGCAAAGTGCAAAATGCATCTCAATAGAGCTGTCTACCAAACACCGCAAGCACTTGCTACAAGCTAACATCCGGAAAGTAGTAGCCATTCGCGATCTCTCAGGCGCATTCGGACAAGCGTCTGCCGACAGCATTTGAGGAACAGCCGAATGCGCCTGAGCACATACAGGCCGCGATGCGTCTCTTTCCCTTGACTCCCTGCAACGGTTTGAACCATCAGCTACTTTTATAACTAGAAAAATATTGCCGAGATTTGTCTTATTAAAACACCACCAGATTGAGTCACGCTAAGTTTACCATTTTATACATTAGTGATTTTTGATAAGGAAGATTAGATTAATTTAGGTTAGTGATAGTAAAATTGGACCATTCCTGGATAATTTTAGAAAATAGTTACATCACCCTTTTAGAAAAATTTTAGTTTTCGTATGTGGGTTTCTACATACCTGAATTTATCAGAATGACTTTTAAAGAAATGTTTTGCAAAGATTCCTCGATACCAAATTTCAGACCTTTTCATGAGGACCCATCTGAGATATTTAAGCCCCGAAACCGTCAATTTTTGGCAAAGGAACATGTTTGAACACCCGTACAAGAGAAGGAGTGTGATTTAGGGCTATGACTTTTTGTTACCCTCGCTCGGTAGGTCTAAATATGACAAAATTTTGCAGAATTTTATTCAATCTCTTCACTCTACAAAAATTGTTAAAATCAAATTGTATACAATTCGTTACTTATTTTTTAGCCTAATCATTGGTTTAAAGAAGTTAATTTTCAGAAAAGGCGATTCCACATCTTTGAAGTATACTTCAAGAGCTACGCAACGGTTTTTTTATTTTTGAAAGAAAAAATATGGTTTTTGAGAGATTCAAGTTTCTTTACATGTTTACAAGAGTAAAAAAAACACCCACTATTTCGGAAAGGGTCTAGCAGGGTAAGATAGTGAATAATGTCTTGAAAGGAATCGTGATAAATAAAAAATACTACCATATTCACCATCAAATATGATGACTGTCCACCAAATGTCAGCTCAAGATAGGATAAAAATTAATTGTATGGGTGGTAATAAAATGTCAGCTCAAAAGATGCTAACCTAACCTCAAAATAAATGAAAGTATTTTTGGTAGTTTAGCGATATCAGTCGGATTTGCATCTACGATGACCTTTTTAAAGAAGAATGAATATTTTTTCAAGCTCTACAAGATGATAACGTTTGCAGATATGTTCGCGCAAAATTAAAATTTTGAGAGAGGTTAGAAAATATAAATATTTAATTTTAAAAACGTAGACAACAGTTGGTTCGAAAAAAATATATCTTATTTATTTTTAATGGTTCTATATCGAAGAATTGTTCGGATGTTCTAAAGTGGTAGAACATAACCAGAAAAATAAAAATACAGCATTGTTGTCGGTTTTTAGGCGTTCTATATTCGTTTCTTTAGCTCAAAATGGTTCGTGGTGTCCTCAAAACTTGCGACGTTAATTCAACTTATTTCCCGACGTCATAGAATGATGAAATTTCGTACACCGACGTAAGTCAGGTGGCAATACAACATTGCATTGTTACTTTTACACATTTCTATGTATGTATACATTATAAATTTTGTAATTACAGACATCCTAAAATAAATAGTAGTGTGCACCAGGCGGGGTTTGGCTTGTTGCAGAACACTTTATAATTTGAACCACATAGTATTAGCTTGAGCAAAAGTATGAACAAGGCAATAACACGAAGAAAATGAATAGAAATGACTTTCTCAACGGTGCAAATTAACCAGCAAAACGCCATCAGTTGATTACAGAGATTGGAAATAAGACGCGTTACTAGGCTTCATACGTAACACATGCACTGTAAATACAAGTTCGAAATAGCCGTTTGCTAGGTCGCCTTCATGGATGACTGCTAGACGTTGGCTGCTTGAGTGGAAAGGCTCGGGTTCGAATCTAGCCCGGGACAACACTTTTTCTTCTTTTTTGTTTAAACATATATATTTTTACATGTTCATATTTATTATTTAATAATTGCTAAGATATGTATAAATAACCCGTTGCTTCTGAAAGCTAGGATGTATTTGGGTGCACACCTAGCGATGTGTGCAAGGGTGGTTGGGTCACGGTGCATCCGAAGGGAGCTGGACGCTGAAGTCGCTGGGGGACGCAGCTTATGTTAGCAGTGGGCATGCGCACAAGTGTTTTTAAAATTCCATTCCACCTGTCAATTTTCTATTTGGTACACATAAAATTCATTTTATCTTTATCTTGTCCCAATACCTATGCTGTTCATTTGCACGGTCGAGACAGTCGTAATAAATAACTATTTAAAGACATCCCTTTCTTAAGCAATTCGTACTAAAATGTAAAAAAAAAATGTTTACGCATGATTAAAAAGAAACTGATGAGGCGCGCAAATTGAAGAATTTATAAAGTCTTTCTATGAGAGCGCGCTCTATGATTTTCTTTTTGATCAGTCCTTCCAACTTGAGGTGTTGTGATATATCTTTTATAAGAACCAGCGATGGTCGAGTAGATAGCATTAGGAAGTCAATTATTCAATTACCGAATAGCACAGCTACAAGCCCCTGACCAAGATCCAATCAACATTTCCTCAGCGTTCAGACGATATTAATTTCGCTGTTTTTTTGGTTATTCGTCCACTGTGCGCCGGTCGCCGACACAAGTGAATATACGCTCGTTAATCAGTAGAGGGCCTCGATGGTGATCTGTGACCGATGGTGTCTCAGGACTCTTACTTTTGCGCTTGGCTGCAATCCGATAGTTGAAAAGCATGAGTTCCCACAATCTCAATATTAATTATCATGAATAAGTTAAAGCGAGTTAAGAAGTTCTCCGTCTCTGGACAGTAAGTCCCCCTCGAGCCCCCAGCCTTACCCGGGGCCCGAACTAACGGGGAAATAGGATATTACGGCCAACAGTAGCACTCTGTCCTCATGATTGTGTTTCCGAAAGGGTCTCAATCAAGTTCACTTGAACCGTTTCCTTACGCCGCTACTGCTTGTGTCTATTACAATAGTGACTCCCAACGTGGGGTCCTGAACATAAAAGAAGTCTGTAATAAAGTGTTATTACAAATAATCCACTCCAGCATGGGGCTGTCTATTTCAAAACAATTGTAATAAAATGTTATTACAAATAATGGCTGTACAGCGTGGGGCTAAGCAGTAAGTAATATATTACTATTTCAAATAATGGCACTCCAACATGGGGACTCC
This sequence comes from Lepisma saccharinum, assembly GCA_022664845.1. Taxonomy (NCBI): domain Eukaryota; kingdom Metazoa; phylum Arthropoda; class Insecta; order Zygentoma; family Lepismatidae; genus Lepisma; species Lepisma saccharinum. Next base: position 9,626 of record JAGDQP010037601.1, on the reverse strand, counting down.
CATTTCAAAGGATTTGTAATACATGCATATTACAGGATTAATCAGGTAGGTTACGGCAGAAAGTAATAGTAATTCAGTTATAATATGCCGTAGAAGGGTACCAGCAGTCGATATGTCATATAGTGTAATAATTTGAGAAAAACTAGAATTTGGGTCATTTTCTCATCTTTTATTTATAATAGTTAGGTTATTATGCACTGTAAAAGGGAACACATTTTCAAAATTCGCGGGAACGGAGCCGTGTGCTCTACGACAATGAATCACCGTTCGAGGAAGTCACATGATCCGCGACAGCCAATACCAATATGGACTAAATTTTCGGTTTTGGCTCAGTTTTTTATCCTTGATATCACTGTGTGCCCTGTTTTTATTTATGTCCTAATTCTTGCAAAACAAGTAAGTTTGAAGTATTTTCTATTATATGCAGAGTACGGTATACTGTTATATGAATAACTCAGAAATTAAGACTTAAATAAAGAACGGGGCGCACAACGATAAGAAACGTATAAAACTGAGTTAGAACTGAACATTTAGTCCCCATCGGATAGGACTGGAAGTAGACAAATATTTGCTCTGGCTTCTATCTTTCGACACTAAGCAGTCACACCACTATCGTTACTTAGAGCTCGATGGTAAAATCAAGGTGATTGGCTAGTCGATTATAAAACTTGATCAGTTTTTAGATTTTAACTTCCTCAGCCATCCTGAAAGCCCAAGCTCTTCTCTGCTCCATCGAGCCTTGCGTAATACTGGAGTTGAGTAGTTAGTGTCGGAAGATAGAAGCCAAATATTTAAACTCGCTTGTCCACTTCCAGTCTATTCCAATATAAACCAAATTTTCAGTTTTGATTCAGTTTTACACGCTTCTTTTCGCTGTGTGGCCCGTTTTTAATTAACCCTTAATTCCTGAGCTATTAATTTAATAGTACACCCTGCAAGTAAGACTGGTGTAACTATGTCGGAATTTCAGACGAGCATGGCATAACGATTTTTAACCGCGTTGTAAGCCTGTATAGAGCTCACCTAACCTACTTTTCAGGTTTTAACCGTATAATCTAGTAACCGAAGGTCAAATTGATCCGTATATTGAGGCCAGATTATTCAAGAACTTTCAGTGTTTACATCACGTAAGTTTGAAATAACCCGCCGCGCCGCGGGCCAGACAATTCTAGAACATACATTCTAAATGAAACGTAAATTTGATACCGACCCACTATTCCGTCGTCAAGCCCTAACCTGACATTTGAAGTATTAGAAGATCCCTCATATGGACACGTAACCGAACTTTGAATTCATTCTAGAGCATACTTTGCAAATCTAATCTAACTTTGATACCGGGCCCACCATTTTATCGCCACGCACACACCTGCACTCTAACGTGATAAAAGTTCTTCACGTAAACACCTAATGGAGTTTTAATAATATATAAATTCCATGTCAAATTGCCTTAGTTAAACGTTTTATTAGAACATTAAAAGAAAAATATAGATACTTTACTACTGAAAATAGTGATAGTTATATTCATATTTTACAAGATCTTGTAAAAGTTTAAATCATTCAAAACATTCTTTCATTCAATATGCACCTATAGAAGTAAACGATTCTAATGTTCATAAAATTTTGCAAGGATTATATGGAGAAGAAAGAAATTTAAGAAGGAATGTATATTTCAACAGGGAAATTATCTTCGTGTAAGTAAATATAAACTTAAGTTAGAAAAACGATATTTACCTAAATGGTTTCGTGAGATATTTTTAGTGGATCAGTGTATTAAAAGTAATCCTATTACTTATAAAATTAGAGATTGGAATGGAGATCTTATTAAAGGATCATTTTACCATCAGGAATTAGAAAACGTATTAAAGTTGAAAAAGTATTAAAACGAAAGAAAGGTTGGATTTATGTGAAATAGCTAGGTTATCCTTCTATGAATAGCTGGGTTGAAAGAAAATCTATTCAGTCGTTAACATGCTCAAGCTGATGAGTTTTATGTTATCTTACCCTCTAATGTCTGCTTGATAATAAAACAACTTCTTATATTACGAAACTTTGTCAAGCAATATATTTATCAGAGAATTGGGCAATAGGCTTAAGTGGTGTTTGGGTTCCATGGAGTTTTTTTATAATATTCAAAATGAGGAACAACTTATTTTTCATTTACGATATAAAAATACAGTGGAATATAATGTAAAATTTTCACCCATATATTATGAGCCTATATTATATATATTCAATTTTTAGATACTATTCGTACAGGTATACGAAAACAAACGGGAAAATAATATGAGGAGAATACAAATGTACATGTATTTGACGAAAGTAGTTGTCTTTTTTTAAAATTTCATGACGTGGAAATGATTAGTGGCATACAAATGATTAATGACGGTCCTACAGTACAAGAAAAGCCTATCGTCATTCAATACGAAAAGGTAGAGAAAAAACGTGTATTTCACAAAAACGAATTCCTAACCGTCAATATCTTTCTGCTATGACTCCTGATTTGCAAAACATATTAGGATATAGAATTTATTTACAACTAAATACATGCATATTTCACTTTCATACAATGAACTCGAGAAAGACACCGCGCTTTCTTAACGTTCCCGTACCTTTTCATACACATCTTGATTATAATATTCCTTCAGAAATTAATGTTTTATTGATATTGTAAGAGATTTTTACGGAAAACCAATTCGACAAATTGGAATTCAAAATTATAATTATAGAAAAATTAATTCATTTGTCTTTGAACGTCTACAATATGTTAAAGTTGAGAAGAAGTTTTGATACTCTTCAAGTAGACTTAAAAGATGAACATGGGAAAAGTTACCATTTCAATTTAAAACGTCAAGCGTGGCACTAAATTTAAAAAGAAAATGATTTCTGAAAGTACTGAAGAGAGTTTTACATTACACTTTCTTCTAATGGAAGCATTGAAACTTATTCTAATAATAGTCAAACACATTTAAATGATTAATGGATTGTAGGTTTAAATGAAATTTAAAATTCCTTTAACTTGTGATAATCTTATTAGCACTCAGTATATAATATGGTATGATGGTGTTAAACATAAAATTACCTAAGGATATTATTCTACCGTTGAACAATTACTAGATGAATTGAATAAAATAAATTCAAATATAAAATTAGGATGTTCAAACATTGTAACCGTTAAAGTTGATGATTGTTTAAAATCTTTACAATTATCACCTATATTAGTTTTACAGTTAAGTTTTGTACCTAATATTAATATTTAAAAAAGTCGTACTCCTAGGCAACTCATTTAGACATTAGATAGCTCCATCAAGTATTTCTTTACATTTACATTATAACACACCAGTTTGTAGGTTATACAAAGGCACCTCCTTTACGTATTGTAGGAATGACTGATAGTAACCACGGAAAAGTACACACCTCAACTTTTCACAATGTATTATTTTCCATTAGCAAAACTTTCGTTTGAAACTATCGAAATACTACTAAAGGACCACACAAGTCGAAATTTACCATTCGCATCCGGGACATTGGCCGTAACTCTTCACGTTAAGCGCTCATCAAAATGAAAACTCAGTCCTTTTTACATAGATGTAGATGCATACCTTACTTGTAGAACCTGTTTATCAACAGGGAACATGGGATTGACAGTTTATTTGCGAGGAGTATGCTTGAAGCTCATCCTATTAAACAATCTTTAAAAAGCATGAGTTTGCGAAGCAGGTTTTTCTTTAATAAGTAGGGCTGAAAATAAAGTAAATCAATTGCTTCCTGGTAGTGGAAGGAGAAAGGGACGTAAATGTAAGGGTCCCGTACGTATTGAACCACCAACATTGAAAAGACGACGTGTTTCTAAGAAAAAGAAGAGTAGATATATTTTAGTTAATCATGTCCTTTCTTACACCTACAAGTGTCGAATGCTGTACAAATGAATTCGATTTACTTTCTGTCAGTGACACAAACCGCTATCGAATCATCTCGTATGGTAGGGTATTGACCAAATTCTTCAGTTTCTTCTGAAGGACCTATAGAATTTCTTGTACCTGGAGATACTGCTGAATATATTCATTCTGCATATATTTATCTTTATGTCAAATATAAAGTATTAAGGGGAAATTGAGATAATTTAGAAGTAGCAGCAGAAGAACCACCAGTTGTTGTGGCAGATAATGTAGCACCAGTTAATAACTTCTTTCATGTACTTTATAGTCAATTAGATGTTTCTTTAAATGATAACATTGTTTCTTCTTCTAATGCTACATACCCTTTTAGAGCTTATTATGAAACTTCAATTAATTATTTTGAAGACGCATATAAAACTCATTTAACGACTGGATTATGGTATAAAGATACTGCAAGGTATTTTAATAGTCTCAATGAAAATAATGCTAGTTATTATAAACGGAAATCTCTTGTTGCTGGTAGCGCATTTATGGACGACTCCATGGAGTCCATATGCATGGACGACTCCATACTGACATTTCAGAATTAAATCGTATTCCTCCAAATAAAATCAATCTTCGTACAAAACTCAATCGGACTAAAGATGCATTTTGTTTAATGACCGCTGAAGATTCATCATTCAAACTTAAACTGGAAGTCGTTGTTCTTTACGTTCGTCGAGTTAATATTTCTGCTGTTTTAACTTTACAATTAAACAGTTTTATGAGTCATGATACTACAAAATTACAACTAACTATAGTTGAAACAAGAGTATACTTGAAACAAACTATTCCTGCTAATGTCACTTCCTATAATTTAGATAATATTTTTCTTGGAAATGTACCGAAGGGTCTCATTATAGGTTTTATTTGTAACAATGCATAAACTTGAAAAAAAGCATGAAAATACATTCCAATTTCAAACTTTTAATATTAACAAGTTGCAAGCACAAGTTGGTGCTGTGCTTTTAATGTGTTTATAACTTAACATATATTTATTGAAAGACTGGTTACTCTTATACGTGGTCGAACTGTTTAGACATCAGCAAATTATTAACACTTGAACCATTGACACATGTATATATAACGTATAAACTTAGCTTCTCTGTACACCAAAACACGTATGTAGTATATTAGAAGACAAATGATCATTCAAGAAATTGTATTGACGTATGTATTCAAAATATAACATAATAAGAAGTACAGAGAATTCCATGTACCGATTGGTACTTAAACATCACATAACAACAGACTGTTGACACGAAGAAGTGTCCGGAACAAAGACGTATCGCCTTAAACAAACCGAAAAGACAACCGAATAGTCTATGACAAAAGACGTTTGAATATAGCGCCGAAAGAAACAACAAAGAAACGAAATCCCGAACAATGTTGTGAATACAATTAAATTTAGGATTTCGAAGAGTACTGATTTGTTCATACCATTCTCCCGGAGTTCCTAAAAATGTTGCTTTAGCAATTCCCCAGGACTTCCAAAAACAAAGTTCCTCTTATGATAAAAATAAATCAAACACACCAAAGTTTTCATAACATTATTTTGAGTTCATTGGAATGATACTTCCATTTATGTTCTTTTAAGTACATTGGATAGGTGTAAATTAAGTACTTTCTCAAAACTGATAACATGCTTACATCATCACTTCCCGAACGATCATGCCAATGGTGTATGCAAAGATCACTGTTCAAATAAGAGCGGTCATGATTGGCCCGACATTGGACTAATCATAAAATCGCAGACACGATAGCCATTTACCTAGCAACAAAGTAAATAAACATGGGAACAAAATCATTCACACTTCCTCATACTTGAAAATGGATCAGAAAATGAATCACATAATAAAGAAACATTTTCCTGAGTGCAATTTCTAATAAAATTGTTTTAGCTAACTTCTGTCTATGCTTAGGTAGAAAATAGCTTTAGTAGAAGTAGACTGATTAGCCTTTTTCGAAATGTTATGTAACCTCCACGTAATTTAGAAAATTGTATTATTTGACCTAGTTAAGAATACATCTATATATTGTCTGATAGGTTTCGCGCTTCTTTTAACTTTCCTGAAAGCACCATCTGTTCTAAGTTTAGCATTTGATCTTGAAATAGAGGCAAAAACACCCTATGAATGAGACCCTGTTCATTCATCCATGTCATGACCTGTGGAATCGGAGTAGATAGGTTTTCTTTTGACTTAACTACCTTAAAACCTTTCTTTGATAGATTCGATATGTATTTATCTTTATCTTTCTTATCAGCATCTTGAGAATTCCTTTTCTTGTTTACAGTCACAGAAAAGTAAGGTTCAGACATTGCTTCTTGTCCGCTTGATGATTCCGATTCTTTCATATTTTCGTTCATTATAACTCTCGCTGTAGATAACGACTTATCTGACCTGATAGAAATCACTGTAGAGATCTTTTCATTCAGTAGTTGTATAGACTTAATAAGTTCCTGTAAGGAAACTGTTATCTGATTTTTTATAGATAAGGTTTGAGTACAAAATGACATCCATTTATCATTCATTTTGTCCAGCACTTGTTGTAAACCCAATGTATTCGTATTATGAGCTACCATTAAAGCAGACTGTTCAGAAACTGGACCTTCTGTTCTCTCAAATGACCAAGTAGGAAATAATTTCCGTAATGCTTCATTTCCTATAATAAGATGAGGTAAATCTAACCATGTGACAAGGAATGATAAATCAAACGACTGTGATTTCCACTTAACGTTTACATGAACTAAACCTATTACTTGTAACTCTGTACCATTAATCAGTTTCAAGACTTGCTTTTGAGACCTTAAATTGGCTATATCTCCCATCTGGAGTAATTGTTCCATAGAAACAAAGCTTTTATCATTCGCCGTATTAGCCACAGCTTGAACTACATTACCATTAATCTGTAATTCTACCAAAGGTACTTTAGAATCTACCTCCACTGATTCTACCGTATCTTCCAAACAACCCAACATGAAAACGTCATTCAAACATCGAGCTAAAGATGTAGTTTGCTTTTCCTCACTTCCTGACTCTGGATGAAATTCAACACATGGAATGGTTTCTTCGTAACCTTGTACTTGCTCATCTACCGTATTCTCTTGTTTTAGCTTATTCTTAGCTTGGCATATACGTATGATATGTCTCCGTTTTCCACACTCTTTGCTGATCAGTTTGAGTGCAAAACAAGTTTTGTATCCTCTATCATCCAGATGTTTAACTCCGCAACGGTAACAGATACGATTAAAGTTACGGTTTAACGGGACTTCCTGTTTCTTTTTACGTGTGACTTGTTGTATGTCATCCGCATGAGCTATTGATTTTGATCTGACCTTGTGAAAAAAAACGAGCATCCTTTTCCACCTGCTCCTCGAGATTAAGTAAATCTATAGCTCCTTGAAGTGTCAACTTTTCGTTGGCTAGTAGCCGACGGCGTATATCCTCTCTGAAGACTCCGACCACAATTTGATCGCGAAGTAGGTCATCTGTTTGTGAACCAAAGTCGCACTTCATGATCTGCCTCCTGCGATTTCTGAGAAAATCCGCTGCTGACTGAAAATCCTCTTCACGCAAGGTATGGAATCAATACCTCTCTACTACAATGTTCCTCCGATAGCCAAAATGTTGCTTAAGTAATGACTGAATTTTCTCAAGTGATTGGTCTTGCACTTTCTCGGGAGCCACGAGATCTTTGAGTGTTGCGAAAATGTCATGTGTTACATTCGCTAAAAATAACGAAACTCTTTTATCCTGTATCACGTTGTAAGCATCACAGAATGTTTCGAATTGATCAAGGTAGACTTGAATAGCCATCATATTCGGATCAAACTTTTCGTGGATCACATTCGTAGCCATGATAACAAAGAATACTACACAGACAAAGATACACCGAAGAGTATAAACATCTATTGGTAGGCGCATAATATCACCTCACTACCGCACTGCGCAATTCTAATTTGCTGTGCTTTTAATGTGTGTATAACTTAACATATATTTATTGAAAGACTGGTTACTCTTATATGTGGTCGAACAGTTTAGACATCAGCAAATTATTAACACTTGAACCATTGACACATGTATATATAACGTATAAACTTAGCTTTTCTGTACACCAAAACACGTATGTAGTATTTTAGAAGACAAATGATCATTCAATAAATTGTATTGATGTATGTATTCAAAATATAACATAATAAGAAGTACAGAGAATTCCATGTACCGATTGGTACGTAAACATCACATAACAGACTGTTGACACGAAGAAGTGTCCGGAACAAAGACGTATCGCCTTAAACAAACCGAAAAGACAACCTAATAGTCTATGACAAAAGACGTTTGAATATAGCGCCGAAAGAAACAACAAAGAAACGAAATCCTGAACAATGTTGTGAATACAATTAAATTTAGGATTTCGAAGAGTACTGATTTGCTCATAGCAGTTGGTTCCCAATTTTATCCTCCCACTCTGCTTACTGCAGATTATGCAAATCAGCTACACGTTCAAATTTATCACATTTTCTTCTCTGGAACTACAATATTTCATGAAAATGTAAGTCATACGGTTACATATTCTGATTCCTCCATGGATATGCTCTTTATGCATTTATTCTTTCTCTTACTAATACCTTAGATGGGATGTTATTAAGGATTCTCCCGTTAATCTCAAAATAGGGTTCAGTCCAAATCTTGCAAATTCTATTTCCGGTATTATTTACGCTCAGTTTGATTCGCTAATACAAATCGATGAAGATCGGAATGTATATACGGAACATACCATGTAACATTTAGTTCAATTTGAGATTAACCATGAGGGCTGTTGTACATTTTTCAGCGTTCGATTATAATGAAGAAAATAATTTCATAGTGAAATAATTAGCTATAGTTCATACAGATACTAATAGTTTTCAAAACTGGTTATTTAAATCTTTTCCAATATCAAAAATTATTCCTAGTTTAAGATGTGCAAATTATTATTTAAGCCAGCATGTATTCGGTTTAGAATAAATTGAAGGCGAAGTTGAATATTGGGAAGCTGAAAACATACTTACAATGTTTACCTTACAGTGTTAAGGTTTTACACACATTCCAAAACACGGCAAGTTTTCCTTGAGTCACTTCTACAAAGAACAGTGATTAATTTAGAAGATAGTGTCCAAAATATAATGCTTAGCTTTCTATCGCAAAGTTGTGCACATCATCTTCATCAGTTTACAAATTTTCGTTGTGCTTTCAAAGAAGTTTCAGTGTATGCAAAGTATTTAACTTATTATCATCTACGTACTTTTATCCTATCTGAAAACAATACAGTATATGGACCAACGCAGATAGGTGAAAGTGATTCAGATGTGAAGTGACGAATCACTACAGTTCATTTGCAGGATTGTGCAAGAGCAATAACGCTTACTGGAAAATTTTCAGTGGACACTTTGCCGAAACAAATTCATTATCCGGTGGCACTTATAATAAATGTAAGTCCGTCAACTTCACCTCGAACCCATTGAACTGCAGTATATATTGATAAATCTGGACTAGATGAGTACTTTCGTAGTTTCGGAAATAAAACTACAAAACCAATTGTGAAATTTTAAAACCGAAAATGCAATCTATATCATGTATATAAAATTAAAATTCAGCATAAGAACTTTACTTTGCGGAATATTCTGTATATTTATCTATTTCAGTGTAC
>JAGDQP010037600.1:0-18547 GCA_022664845.1 Lepisma saccharinum | reverse complement strand
CATGCTCGGGTGTTGAAAGTTGTCCGCAAGAACACTCGGGGGATTCCACTATCTTTAGTTCATGTAATTTCGATTTGTATGGTCCCTGTCCACTTATTAAATGCATCGAGCCCTGTTCTGGATTCCAATTGGTCCATTTTAAACGTTGTTCAATCATGGGTATTATTCCATACAATCTTCTTGATTTTCCGGAATTTTGCGAATTTCTTTGCTAAATTTGATTTATTTTATTATCAATGTCTTTTATATCTTGTGGAATTTCCCGCAAAATTTCCGTAGCTCTTATTTGGTTTTCATGCTTTATCCATTACTGAGCTGCCATTTTGATTGCTTCTAGATGTAAAGGTCTTATCCCCAGAATGACATTTATGGCTTCCCCCGGTGTTGTTTTATATGCTCCAGACATTCGCAGTAAGATGGTTCTTTGAGCTCTGTTAAGTGTTGGCGCCAATGATTTGTTTTTTTGCAACCTATGTGCCCAAACACTGGACGCATAGGTGCCAATAGCATTTACTATCTGTGAGTTATATAATTTCAAAATTTTTGTGGGTAACTTAAATTTAGTGCTTGCCAATGTTATAATCTTATTTCCAAATTTCAAAAATTGTATTAGTAGTTTCCTCAATATGGGCGTTATAGTCCAACTTTTCATCAATTACAACTCCCAAATATCTAAACTTATCAACTCTTCCAATAGCTTGATTTTCATACTTAATTGTAGCATTTCGCTCTAACTTTCCTTTAAATATCATATACTTAGTCTTATTAACTGAAATTTTAAGTTTATTTTCATTACACCAATTCCCTAATACTGTGTTGATTTTGTTTGTCCTAATCTCTAATTTTCTTCGAGTTTTGCCTCCACCAAAATAGCGAGGTCGTCTGGATACGCCATTACCGATGTTACTTCTTCCATCCGATCCAGAACTTTGAGACAGGGGGCAATGCTTATGTCCCAAAATATTGGGCCACATACACACCCCTGTGGACATCCTTTATTGGGTAATATTGTTATTTTCTCTCCCGGAGCCCTAAATGTAATCTTCCTGTCCTGGCAGTAGTCCCTCAATACCCTAATAATATATAGCGGATTTTTCATTTCAGTCATATTATTAAACAACGATGGCCACCAGAGGTTATCGAAGGCTCCTTTAATGTCTAAATATAACGCAAGTACATAATTTCCGCCAGAATTGTTAATGTCTGTACAGAATTTGTTAATGGCGTCTTGCGTTGATCTGCCTTTTCTGAATCCAAATTGGATGTTATCATTTTCTAAATCCGTTCTGCTTGCTTGTAACCTTGCTATTATTATCTTCTCAAACAGTTTACTGATTACATTCAGCAAGCATATTGGGTTGTACGATCTATGATCTGTCTTAGGTTTATCCAAGCTCTTCAAAAAGATAATTAAGTTCGCTTCCTTCCAATTGTTGGGGAAACGTCCCTGCCTGATACATTCATTAAAAAGGCGAGTTAAGTATGGGACCCAGATTTCTTTCGAATTCTCATATATCTCCGATTTTATTGCATCCGGTCCTGGGGCTTTCTTCGTTTTTAAAGATCTTATAGCTATTTCTAGTTCTGTGTTCTTCATTTCTGGTATTTCTTCCTCAGGAATTTGTAGATTAATGATATTGTTCATAAGTTTTCTGATGTCTTTTTGTTCGTCTGTTTCGTTATCTTCTATGTCTTTTGGGATTAGTTCTTCTACTAAATATTCCGCTGAGTCTCTCCAGGTTTTGGTATACGTTTTATCTTGTTTTTCCAAAGTTGATATACTAGTTGGTGATAACTTTCTCATACAGATTTTATGGGGTTTACCCCACGGGTCACTTGCTAAGTTTGTTTCAACAAAATTGTTCCATGTTTCCGTTTTCCTTTGTATTAATAGCTGTTTGTACTTGTCCTTTGATTCCCTATATTCGCCGAGTTTTCTTCTTCTCAGTTCAGGGTCCCTTGCCTTTTGGCTATGCCTTCCTTTTGGCTCTTGTAATGCGTCTAAGTCTTGTGAGCTCATTGCACCAGAAAGTGGCGTTCGCCAAATTTGTGTTACCTATCGATCCCCCCGGCGGCAGCGTCGCTTTTATTGCCCGAATTGTGGAATTTTTTAGTTCATCAGCCAAATTATCTAGTAGTATGTAGTATGTAGTATCAAGTTTGCTTCAATTTTTTCATTGTTCATCCGCAAGATGTTATAGCGTATTTGGTCACCTTCTTCGACAATGCTCCGTGCTGCCTCCGGCTTAGATACCGAGACTATAAACTTGATTGCATTATGATCGCTACTAGTATTCCCGTCCAATACTTGCCATTCGCTAATTTGATTGGCCAAATTGGTAGTTGTAAGCGTCATATCAATGTTTGTCCCGGCACCCGCTCGGCCCCGAAAAGTTGGGAATTCTCCTTCCTGGTTTGCTATTACTAATTCATTTGCCATAATTAGGTCTTCAAGAGCTTCGCCTCTCCTTCTGTCTCGATCTGTTAGCACATTACTGAACCACATGGGGATTTTGCGTTAGCATCCATTGTTATTAATATTTTATGATTTGAATATTCGCTTAAAATTGTGTTTAGCTTGTCCAAAAAGGGTTCAATATCATATTGGTATTGACAATAAATGTTTATTATTATTATTTTTTTTCTTTTTCAGTTAATAATTCAGCACAAGTAGTCCACTCATCTGTGTACTAATGAATCTCTAATAGCTGATACTTTTTGTTAAAGTTTACAATTGCAGATTTTGGTTTTGGAGTCTTGTTAGATATTATAATTTCAGCATTTGTGGATAGTCCCGTTAATCGGCCTTGATAAGTGTACGGCTCTTGTAAGCATAAGATGTCAATTTGGAGTTCTTCTGTAATCTTTCTTAATTCGGAGCCAACCCATCGAGAGCCTTGTGCGTTAAGCTGCAGCACAGAGCACTGTTCCGGCTGCATCCTATCTGGGATGTCTTGTATGTGCATAGCAGCGCGGACATGACTCTCTCAAGTCCAAGACCGCCCTGCCATGTGCCTTCACGAAATCTCGGTGGACCTTGTTTAAATCAAGGTATTCGGTTCTTCTTTCGAAGACTTCATCGACCAGCAACAAAAGCTCCCCGCGATCCGTTGGTATGTTGTTCCTTTTCAGCGTTATTCTATCGACAGCGTTTGGTATTGGAAAAGTTATTCGTTCTCCTTTATCCTGCAGGTTCCTAACCAAATGTGCCAAGGCAACAACTAAGATCTGTGGGTCTTCTAATATTGATAATTAGTATGCCATTTCTTGTAATCCATAATTCCAATTTTGGGTCATAGATAGTTTCTCTAATGATTCTCTTCGTTTGCTTTCTTGTTTTCTTGATATTGTTTCCTCTTTCTCTAGTTTTTTTGGGTTTTCTTCGCTGTTGTCTACAATGTCAACACTCGGTTCTGCCAAGATTTCTTCATTCATGTTCTTACCACGAGCATTCGAATCTTCCTTTATTCCTTCAGCAAATTCAACACATTCATTTCCAGTTCTATCGCTTGGTGTAAAAAGTTGCAGCCATCTTCGTCGCCAAGTTTTCTTTTTTTCAGTTTGCACCCCAATCTCCTTTTTATTCGTTACGTTAAGTTCGTCCTCGTTTTTATTTTCCCTTATCCTTCTTCTGAATTCAATTAGCCTATTCCTGTCTCTCTTCTTTTGTGATGGAGATTTTTTTTTACTTTTCTTTTTTCCAAAAATATTTTAAATTGATCCTCTTCTAATGTATCTGTTGCGTGACTAATCTCCATGTCCGCATTAGAATCTGATGACATTGTTTTATTTTCGTTATCAGAGTCTGAGTCTTGTATCTGGAGTATTAATTTCTGCTGTTCTTGTTCATGGAGAATTATGTTTGTGTCTTGTTTTCTTCTTGGTGGATAAAAGGTACTGAAGGTTCCTTTATCGCTACTAATTAGGTTTTTCATTATTCGTTTGTCTGGTACAAACATTTTAAAAATTTATTTGTTATCTTCTTTATTATATTCCTAGAATTCTTCAAGGACTTAGTGAGGGTTGCACCTCCATAATCCCATACCAATGCACGGGATATTTATTTCTATTTTCTTCTCCAATTTGACTCCCTGGTAGTACACCAGCACGGTACGAAGATCTTGTTTAAAATTCTCCTTGGGTGATCTTACGTGAATAAATTGACACCCATATTTATTCTCAGATTAATAAATAATTACCTCGCTGCAATCGCTTCTGCTAATTTTCAGTTGTTTCATTTCTTCCAAATTAAAGTCAGTATGGGATTCAACCACATCCACAGCGAATCCTCTCGGAAAAATTGCCAGATCTGGATTTATGAAATGCATTATTATTTGTTTTTCTCGTTTACAATTTAGACAATCTTTGGTTATTGTCAGTGAGTTTTCCTCGTTATATGTCTCCTCTATTTTTCCCAGCCATTCAATAAACTTTCTTTCTTCGTCTTTATCAACCCAAGTCATTTCCTTAATCCATATTCTAGCTCGTTGTAGATCTTCAGTGATTCTAAAATCCATATTTTTTTTTATTAATGAGTCTCACTTCGAGTATCTTGTACGTCTGGCAGTCCTTTAGTTCTTTAGCTTTGCATTATTTTCTTCTTAGTTTGCAGGGTATACAAATGGCTGGTTGATTCTTTTCCCGCAATTTTCTCGTCGATGTCCTTTTTCTCCGCAGTGTGTACTGACTTCGTCGTCTCCGCAAAATGGAGTTGTATGTCCGAGGTCCCTGCATTTAAAACATTTAGCTACAACTAAAAAGTCTTTGTGCATATGGCTCGTATAGTTTATGTAGAGCCTTGGCTTAGCCATTAATAGTTCTCTTGTCCTTGGGGCAACCTCAATGACCACGTGACAGGTTCTCTTATTTTTGGGCCCTGTTGTAAATTTAACTTTAGTGTCCCTCATTGCCTTCTGCGCCTCTTCTTCTATGTTTGTATTAATAATTTTCCTCACAATTTCCTCATCCTTCAGATCAGATTCCACGTTATATTCTATGATCTGTGGATTGCGATTCTTCTGTTCCTCTACATTGAATGTTTCCTTTATCCCTTCCTGTTAATTATTTTATTTGTATCTTCTTTAGTTTCGACCTGAACAACCATTAAGTTTTTTCCCCTTAAAAATCATTGCTCTTATCTTGTCTTTCTCCGGATTGATAGTCTCTAGCCAGCTCGATCTTAATTGGGCTAAGGTCTGTCCGGCTTTCGGTCTTACAAAAAAAGATGGTCATTCTCTGTCTGTAATCGCAGCAATTTTCTGTGCTCGCTCTGATATTGGTGGTCTCTTCACAGCATCAGCGAAGGTCGGTGTTTTCTGTCCGAATTTGTCCAAAATTTCCTTCTCTTTCTTCATTGTTTCTTCCAGTTTTTTCGCTAAATCATTAAGGTTCCTTTGCTTATCTTCCTCGGCTTAAATTTGTACAATTCTCTGTTGGAGTTCAGCACAGCTTGCTGTAATAGCTGTAATCTCAGTGGATTTTTATTCCATTTGTTTACGCAATATGTTATATTCCTCTGTTGTTCGTTCCAGTATCCCCTCCAGTTTAGCTGCCGTTTTTCCCTGATTATGTTTGTCTTTGAGTTCTTCGCGTAACCTTTGTATTTCTCTTCTTGAATTTTAATCTTTTCTCTTTGGGCAATTTCCTGCGTAGAGGTTGTTTGTGATTGCGCCAAAGCGAGTTCTTTCGTGAGTTTTTGTATCTTGTGCTCATAGTATCTTCTTTCTTGTACTAATTTCTTCTCTGTTACCGCTTCAAGTTCTTGAGTCTCCTTTCTTCTTTCTACCAGCCTTCCCTCCAGCAGCTCAATTCTACCGAGCCATTTTGTCAATATCCCTATTATCCGTTCCCTTTGTGCTTTACCCACCTTCTTGACATTTAGATTACTATCGATGCATTTTATTGCTTTCTTATATTGTTGTATATAGTCAGCTTCCAGCACTTCTGAATTGCAAAAGGGTCCTCTTGTTACAGGACAACGTTAAGCTCTACGTGGCTAGGATGATCCGGGACACCATTCTACGCCTTGGATGGGAAACACTATTGCATCCGCCATACTCCCCGGACATTGCATCGTCCGATTTTCACTTGTTCCATTCCTTTGACAATCACCTTAGAGGACGCCAGTTCAAATCCCTAGTAGAGGTGCAAAATGAACTTGATACCTTCTTCGCTCCACGGCCCACCAAGTTGTACCGCGATGGAATCCGTGGCCTTCCAGAACGTTGGCAGAAGGTCGTCGAAAATGATGGGGTCTATTTTTGATCTTCCAGGTACGTCTTAGGTGACATATCGATGTTCGACGGTGGTGGGTGAAAAAGAGCCAGAACTTCCTTGCTTACCTTTATAATAATAATTCAATTCTGCTTAAATCATAATCATAATTTTAAAATAAAACTTGAATCCCGAAAATCGGACAAGATGAATTTGTCATCTTGCCGGCCTAGTTGATTTGTAATTATAAGTGAAACAGCTATTTTTTATTCAAATGAGAAAAATATGTTATCAAGTTATTTCTGAGTTACATTGAACTATTGAAATAAATAATATACGATACAGTTTAGTAAAAGACAGAATTGATGTTGTGGAAACTTACCACAATTGCGTCAGATGCTATTTTCTAACACGGGAATCTTACAACGGACACACCTTATAACGGTCAAAACACACTCACTCCACTGGAACATGGCCCATTAGGAATGTTTGGATACAATGTTTGGGAACATGATCGATTTTGATGCAAACACGTGTGGTGCTAGTGCCTTTCATCCGCATACAGGATGTGCTCATCTGAATTATGTGAAATTGACAATTCGTCATCTACTCCACCTCATAATTTTACCCTCCTCTCCCCTACTGTACGATAGCAAATCGCACGGCCTCAAAACTCACAGATCCGTATAAAAGAGATTTTTCGGATAAGATAGTTATTAAACAATATAGCTGAATAAAAAAAATAGAAAACATTAATTTTAATGGCTTATAGTATACGTTTTTTTTTTTCTAAAGTCATACTATCGGAACCACATTTCTTATAGGTATGGGTTAGAGAAGATTTTTTTTTAAATGTGATTAAAAATCTTACATAAATAATAATTAAGAAAAAGTACAATTATTAACTTCAGAAAAATCCAGAAAGGCCCTAGAAATCAATTTATAAGCTAAAATTTGATTTTTTTTTCATGGTAGTACCCTCGAACCCCTATGTACTGATACATTCAGACCCCTGGCACAGGTCAGTACAATACCTTACGGGTAGTACAATATGTCAGATAGTTTCGAGTTTCGCAACGGATTTAAACAAAGTGATGCTTTGTCACCATCACTGTTTAACTTTGCGTTATAATATGCGATTCTAAAAATAAAAGACTACACAAAGGGACCAAAGCTGAGTGGCTTGAATCAACTGTTAGCGTACACGTATGATAATGATTTAATAAAGGAAAATATATATATAAACTTCAAAGTAACCCACATATCTTCTTAGTAGAAGCGTTCGATTTGATAGGTCTACAGGTAAACAAATATAAACAAAATACATGATAACAAACCGGAGCACAGGGAATGAAGGAAATAAAAACATAATAATTAGGGATGAGTTCATAGAGAAAGTAAACAATTTTGAATACTTGGGAGCGTACGTAACAAGCAAAAATGATGTCACGGAAGAAATTAAAAGTAGCTTAAAATCAGAAGTAGGTGTTTGTGATGAAAACTTGTTTGATATTGTTCAGGATAGGATTTTATGGAGAACGTTGATACTGCGGCGATGAACTTGCCAGTTCCGTAAGCCATTGAGTAAGTATTATTATTAATATTATTAGGAGGAGGAGAAGAAGGAGGAAAAGGAGGAGTTGTTGTTGAATTTGAATAATTCGAAATTATACGTTGAATAACGACATAAACATTTTCTCTATGGTCTTCTACAAAATGTCAAACATGATTTTCCCGTTTTTTCTTCTCCAGACTGTAAGTGAACATGGTTACTTCCAGCCAATAAATGTACTTCTCTCCTATAAAGAATGCTTTCAAACGTCTCGGCCTCACGCCGGAATAGATTCCGGGAAATGCTATGGCAAGCTAATCGGCAAGGCCCTTGTTTACTAGTATCATCCCGGCACTTCATGTTAAGGGATGGAAACACATCTGTTAATTTGGTTCGCTCCTACGGTCGCTTTCCAGACCTTGCGATTTTTAACGTAAATCGTTATTAACTTAGGTCAGTAATAAGAAAAAAGAATTATTGCCAGTGTACATGTTTCTTCCTTTCCTGTTAGTAAAATATTTCTTAGTGTTTACTAATATAAAAGACTTATATTATCGTTGGCATCAGTAGTCGAGGGATTGGACTTGGACAATATAATTTCTATTGTGGTAAACATTTAAACTTACTCCGGTAACAGATCGCTATCGGTCGATATCAATAAAGCAAGATTTATGATTTCGATCAATGCTGTTAGTCAATATCGCTCAATATCGAATGGAAAACACTTTTGTAAATATTGATTTCCATCTACATCGATATTGAGCGCCTTAGGTAGAAATCTACGATTTTAATAAAGATAATTATGTAAAGTTCAGAGTATTATTTTAAAATCCTGATCTTCATTGCATCCCGTATTTATCCTATTACTCGTTTTCATTTATAGATTAATATTTTCATTCTCGTCTGCGACTGGAATCGAACCTGAAATATTATGGTTTATTCCCCGTTACGTTAGCCACTTTGCTAGGGAGTCATCCGTGAAGAACGATACGTTTTTCAAGTCAGACACAGAATGTGATGACATAGACACCGTAAAATACCTTAAGCCGGGAGCATATTGAAGTATTATTAGTTTTGTTTAGCACGTGTTATTTCTTCGTTATATAAATATTGACGAGCACCCATGAAGCTGCTCGGAACGATATCGCCCTGTGTTCGATCGGTATCGCCCGATGTTATATTCAAACAGTAATGTTTCTCTTAACTTAGTAATTTAATCTGTCAATGTTTTTGTATGTTTTCGGGATGAAGTATAACCCGTTTCTAATGTTTAACCTTAGGAGGTCCAAGAGTATGATTTGTTTGATTATGCATCTGTTTTTTGTTACTGGAGTTTTGATCTCCAGAAATAACATTTTTTTTGTTATCAAAATTTCAATTTGTTCTTCAGAACTAAGCGGAGCAAGTTTCATCAATCCCATACCAAGCTATCCAGCTTAAATTCTCAACAAGACTGAACTTCGAATCAGAATTATAAATGAGACCTTACTTCGGCAAAATCTACATTCTACTTCGGACCAACGAAATATATGAACTTCACCCGAAAACTTGAAATACTAATCTTGAAAACCTTTCTTTCAAACTCAAGTACCAACCTAACCTAATTGACCAAGCTTATTCACAAACACCAGTCCTTCTCAATAAAAAAAAACTATAAACTTCATCCCAAATTCAAGGAAGCACCAGGAAAATCAATTCAGAATCAATCCCACTCTCCCTTGTTAAGCTATAGTAATATCCATACACTGGCCCAGAACGTGCCTCAAAAACACTTACACCTGGGAGCTATCTAACCCAACTCTCCAAAAGTTTATAAAAAGACCACCAAACAAACCAGGTTCATTTTATCAGCTCAAGCGCATTAAAAAAACAAAAACAAAACGCACTGTATCCGTCTAGAATCCAAACCTAACCTAACCTACATAACAAATAACCCACAATCATTCAATACAATTGCCAAGTTAGTCACGTGACCAACCGCGGTTCGGTTCCACAAATTTCTTATTAGCATCAAAATTTAAATCGAGTTTTTACTCTGCTATAAATTCTTGCTATAAATTTTAACGGAAACATTTGATTGATTAATAATTCTAGCGAACAACTATATAATATTCCAAAGGTTATCGCTTATCTAAAATCTTAATCAGCAACTTCTTGATACCAAGAAAAAATGAAATCCAAGCAATTTCGCACGCAATATTATCCTGTGACCCTATTAACACATCATCCAAGAATATTCAATTTACAATATTTCACTTGCCTAGATAACCATCCACTTACTCATTTATTTTGGATTAACTTAGACGAGTAAATTATAATTATTCTCTGTGTTCAAAACTCACCCTTTCCACTCTTGTTTACAATAAGCTGATTACTGTTTATTTAATTTGAGTGTACCTTCACAGAGGTAAAATTTTCAAAATTTCTTCAATCTAATCCTTCAAAAAGAATTACAACATAAATCAATCGTCCTGAAAACATCCTTGTTTTTCTTACACAACATATCCAACAGAATCGCTTCAACATATTACACAACCGACAACTTACTATGAGGTAACATTGAAACTTTTGTCATGTTACCTCGACCATTACAATCTTCAGTAAGATGGTTCATTTGAAATTGTAAACACCACATCACTTACGATGCTACTGTCGCGCAGTGTTACCAATTCAAGGCTATAGTTTTTACAGTATTTCATTCAAACAAGATTTTAGGGCTTTGATTTAAAACAGGCATTCAATTACAGTATTACACACAGGAATAGGTCTACGAAAATAAAGTTTAAAGATTATTATCACTTAATAGAGATAATATACTGATATACTGTATAATTATAATATTACTACACATAATAGTGATACATTATTGGTTCTTCATACTTTAATGCTCTTTTCATAAGTCAGATCATTCATTAAATACAATGAATATCCATTGCACTTTGCTATATCGACAAGAATAAAACCTTTGATAAAGGCCATTTCCTATTACACGGTTTTGTAGAACATTTTCGTTCCATTTGAGCGATAATCTGAACTCCATATTTGGCATCGTTCTACAGTAAATTTATATGTAATTTAATTTTCTTCCATTCATCCCTTTCATCAGAAGTGTCTTCATGTTGTATAAATAATAGAATTAAAATTTTCTTAAGACTTTCACCAGTACTATTGGACACAAAGTGACAGGTAAGTGCCTTGTGTCAGGATTAGTAAATGAAAGTTTTGTGTAACCTTTGCATTCTTTTGTAAGTACAACATTTTTAAGATTCAAATAGCAGATGTGATTACTGACAAATCTGTGCTAAAAATGATTGAAAATGTTGCAACACTTGGAGGAATATTACATTATGCCATAAGTGGAGCTTTGTAGCCCATATTGAAGTTAAACAGAAGCAAGGAAATAAAGATGAGTTACTTAGTGAACGAATCGTAATTAGATTGTACACATCAGAAATAAGAATATTGGTATCTTCATGTTACTTACTAAAACTATTTCAATTTCGAGTGATAATATAAAAACGTAATTTGTGGTACGTCGTGCCACTCTTGATCTTGCAATGGTCAATTAATCCTTTGAGTTTCGAAATACTGTAGAAAGCCAATGTATCGTCTTATTGCATAAGTCATGACGTATGTTCGATGACCGCTGCAATGACGCCATCAGTCGAACTAATAGTGAAGTATAAGGCTTGTGCCATAGCTGAATTATACAGGGCACTTGATTCTCCAACAGTGTGTACACGGAGAACTATCTTCTGGACGTTTTGGAAGTATGGCTTCTGTTAGATAATGGCAGTGTCAGAGACCATAGACGGCTTGTCAGGCTGTATGAAATTCACCAGGGACAACAAGCCAGTGCAGCCGCATGCAACATCAATGCCGTATATTTTCAGGGTGATTTGGATGTGCGGAAATGCCATAGGTGGTTCCAGAGGATTCGGTCTGGGGACACCAGCCTCAACGATAAGTCACGAGAAGGGAGACATGTGCAGCTGGACAACGATGCTCTGCAAGTAGCGGAGAAGGCAAATCCAATGTAAATTGTTGAAGAACTGGCCAGTGAACTCCATGTCACCAATTCTACTTTTCGACGTCATGTACAAGACCTTCGATATGTGTTGAAACTCGGAACCTGGATACAACATGCATTAATGCCACCAAAGAAGCAGCAGCGAGTTGACATCTGCAGTTCCCTTGTCACCCGTCACAATTGTGAACCATTGCTGGACAGACAGTAGGCAGGCGATGAAAAGTGGGTCCTTCACCATAACATTAATCACAAACGGCAGGTGGTACCTAAAGAACTGTGCACAAAAACGTTCTCCACCTCCGCAAAGTGATGTTGAATGTTTGGATGTGTATCCGTGGGATAATCCACTGTGAGCTCTTGTTACCCAACCAAACCATCAATGCAGATGTCTACTGTCAGCAGTGTGAACCCCTACGGAGTTCATTGTTGGGGTAACGTCCTACTATGGTTAATCGCAAGGGTGAACTCATCTTTCGTGATAACGTGCACCCACCCACAGCAAGATGGACCTCTGCTAAGATAGAGGAATGTGGCTTAGTAAAACTCCGCCACTCGGCGACTTTATCATGTTTGCACCACCAGCCTACTGTCTTTTCGCAGCCTGCAAAACACCTTTCCAGTAAACACTGCGAAGTAAGGATTACGCGCGACGAACAATGACCCAATTCTTTGACTCCTAAATCCGTGACTTCTTTTAGCAGGGGATTCAACAACTGGTTGACTGGTGGCAATTTTTTTTGTAGAGTCCGTTGGATACTATTCTCCTTGCTAACGGCAGTTTTTCAGGTTCTTTTCCTGACTATGTAAAAATCTGACATTAGTAATACGATAGCTGATAGATAGATGTTTAGTCAGAACTGTCAACCGTGATCGATATAAGCGTTATTGGCTCAGTATACGCCCTATATCATCCCGTTATCATTGTGCTGCCTGGGGAAATAATATTGGACAATATCAAAATGTTGCGGATAAATATGGAGCTTTCCTATCGTACATGAATTTTATCACAGCATTTTACTCTATTAATCAAATTTCAACCGTTGTGGTAAACCATGGGATTGGTAGGTACTAAATGTTGTACGTCCAAGCAAAATTGAGAAACCAAATACAGTACTGTGTAAAAGGATTACCTCTACCAAAAACACATTCGGATTTTGCGCAATGATTTTGTAGAATGATTTTCACTGTGTAATAATCGCAAATGGATCTTCCTATGTGCACCGTCCTAACTATTGAATACCCTATACAGTATATGCAAATATAGTTATTATTGTTAATACTTATATTATAGTTGCGTAATTATTATTATTATTATTATTTATATAATTACAATTCTATTAGTGATACGAAAACATATAAAATAACTTTGGTAACGGAACTAAAACCAAGCGGTGGTGAGAAATAGTAGTAGGGTTTTAAAATTAAGGTTGCTTGTTTAAATAAATAATTTCTGCTTTCGTTCTTTAAAAGCACATTGAAATTATGTGTAGTGTTTGTTTAAAAAACGTGTAGTGTGTAATAAGCACAATTCATTTCTTCCTATATGCTAAATAATATTTTACAGTACCGAGCAGAAGCGGGTTACCGGGTATTGACTTCAGATCCGGCCTGACACAATGCCCCCATTTAGAACAGGTAACCCGTAGAATAAAGCACTTTTAAGTATTTTCTTGGGTTTGAACAGTATTCATTTATGCTGTGGCCAGGACCACAGATGTCACCCCAAACCACCAAACATACGTCAACATACTCAGTTAATTATATTTTCCATTCCGGGTTAATTGGTTCACCGTGTCAATCGTACCATTCGGGACAAGTTTTAGACCTTGTCGCTTGGTAACATATGTTCGGGTCACGCTGAGACATCAGTTCAATAAAAGTGAACAAGTTTGAACGTTAATGTAGTATATGAACAAATGTGTGTTATTCATACTCTTATAATTCATACTTTCCCTTGAATACTATATAGAATGCCCACCCCTACCCCCACGCATTTGAGACCTTAACTAATATATGTCCTTTTACCTATAAATGAACATTAAAATTATACTGCTAACGACTTGGTAACAAATTCAATTCGAAACAAATAAGTTGACTATTTAAAAAGAAAAATATAATTAGATATTATTTAATATTGTAAAATATTTATAAAGTTAAACGTGTTAACAAATGTTCATTCTGAATTATTTAAAATCATTGAAGTGGAAACATACGCTCCGTTGACACAGTATTTATTTCGAATATATTTTTTCCCCAGGAACAAACAATTGATTTCTTAGTGTGAAATTGAAGTGGAAAGAACCAGTATTAAAGACCGAACAAGTGATTAAACTGTGTCATCTACTAGACATTCTGCTGATTTCAATAATAAAACGTTCGAAAGCTCATGCGTGATTCGTATTTCCACTTTCTTGCATTATTTCTAACTCCAGAAAATAAATATTTTGAATGTTGTAAAATACTCTTATGAACAATCCAATAGAGCTAAATTAGATTTGTAAATCAAATTTCGGAACAGAAATTTCCTTTATTGAAATAAATTGTTACTTGTTAATATTTAATTTGATCGTTGACTTCCATTTCTCATTTAGACGTGAAGTAACACCAGAACAAGTCTAAAATTAGATTACAAAATAGTTATTTTCAGTTCTATTACATCTATGTTTTTTTTTATAATTTATCATATAATATTTTAAAGATGGGAATATATTTGTCGTTATTGGATACATTTTAACAGCAGAAGTATATTTTTATTTATTTAATTGAAGCTTTATTGATTGCCACTTCTATATTCTGATGGCGAGACAGTTACATATCTTGGTTTGGAATCAACGTTTTCCTTTGATAACATCAGCTCATTGAAATAATTTGTGTGTAGGAGAAAGATTGAAGGCCAAATAGCTCATTATGTGCTGTTCAAATGACACGCTAGTGGATTTTTATTCAGAGTAGCCTTATCATATGATACGTAGTACTAATTGCGTACTCTTATTTTGCGTTTAACACGCACTCTTTAGAGAAAAAATGGAATTATCGAGTGTTCTTTACTGTTCCACTAAAAGGAATTCCACTGTAGGCTAGAATGTGTTTTCGAAAAAACTCATACAGATTCAGAAGCGTAAGTTATAATCACATATCACATTTAGGGACCTTAAAAGGCTATTTTCAGTTTACACTAGAATAGTTTTTATTCATTTATTACAAAGCGCTTAAATGTCCGCGCCTATTAAACCAAGATACCTATAATAATATTTTAGATAAATATTGCTGCTCTGAAGTTAATTATTGCTATGGGCTCCAAAGGTAAGAAAATAACTGGGCAATTAAATAATATCAGAAGGGACCATTGAGACTTTGAGAATCTGATTCCTGAAAATGCTTTCCACCATTCAATTTCGATTCCATGAAAAATCATCGGATCTTAGTAAAAGTATTTCGTATGTGTATTTCAACATGTCTTAATATATCCGAACCTCTTTAAAAATTGTTCTGCACTTAATTCCTCCGGGAAGGCAATATCTCTAATACGGTGGGTGATTTTTTTTTATCGCTCAGTTATGTACGTAAACCTGAATACCTGAAAAAAAAAGAAGGGCTAGAGAGATGAATCAGAAACTCATGTGTAGCTCGTCAAGTTTATTTTAAAGATCTGAAGCATATTTACTCCAAATGAATTCCTTTGATCTAAACATTACCAAAATTGAGCAACGAATTATGTGTAATCGGATTTTGAATTCAAGTATGTTGTGGATTGTTTGAATATGAGACACCAACTTACATGTATTGTATCTACCTACTAATACAGTCTCCGTATACAAAAGATCATGGCACTGAATCCCAGCTCTCATGTTCTACTAAATATGCCCAGTTTACAGGAAAAGTTGCACTTTTTTTCTAGGTGGTTTGGTCACTAAAAGAGGATTTTCTTCGGATCATCACGTAAAAGGGATTTTAAAAAAATGTCACTCTTTTGGATGAAAATGAGTTGAATATAAGGCTGCAAGTTTCTGCAACGTTTAGACTTACTAACTGAGTGTGGTCTTACAAAATGTTGTGTCGTTAAATAACTCCCCTTATTTTCTACGCCCTACACCGAAAGGTTGGATTTCGGGCTCAAATAGCTAAAATGGATCATCAAGGAAGCCTTGTATGTTCCCAGCTCGAAGTAAAAATTGAAACTTAAATTGAAATTTTAAAATTATTTGGTGAAGAGAAGACACTTCATGATAGCTAAACTTGCGCGTTTCAAGTAGCGTAGTAATATGCATACACATAATATCCGTTTGCACTTACCAAACCACTTCATTCAAACAATCTAAAATTTTCTGACATGCAAACACGCTGTTGGTGGGCCTAAAAATCGTACAAAATATCTGTCTTATATTCAACTGCTTTACAATAAGTGTTGGCCGTAGCAAAGACACCACACTTGCATTTACATACTATGACGGATAAAATTTACTTACCCTGATCTACTAAATATAATTTGGAGCTTTTAGGGTGAGTTGTTTACATAAAAGTAATCCTTGATACAAGATTTCATATGTTTTTATGAGCAGATGTTTTCGATTAGTCTCTGTAACCCTTTTGGTTTCTGAGATACTTAAGCTTCCGTACATGGTTAGAGAGGGAAAAACTACATCCGCCATGTTGGAAAGATGTTCCCTTCCCGGAAGAAATAATGGATATTTTTTTAAGTTGTTATGATATCATCATACATGTAGGAATCAATGATCATAAATTAAGATTTATCTAAAGTAGTGAAGCGATTAGTGCTGCATAATTTGAAGTTATACTCTAGGGTATACAAGGAGAGAAATGGCATCATAATTCGAGAGATATTTGTTTACATCGTCCTTTTCAGCTAATCTAGGTACTATACTCAAGAAGAACATTACATTTATAATTAGAAGTGTATAGGGTCATTTGGCTGAGCACCTAACGAAACCTCGAAACATACATTTTGGGAAATATTAGATAAGTAAAGCGTGGCCGCGGAAAAAAATTCAGAACAACAAGCAAGATGCTTTACACACAAAATTTTTGTATTTCTTTCTCATAAGCGTCTAATTATTTTTTTGAATTCGATTTCTAAAAATATTTTAATCCCCTTCCCCTTATAATAAAGAAAACATAGAAATTTGTCGGAGGAGCGTAAATAGAGATAGATGAAAATAGATTCCAAATTCCAAGGAACGCCGCACCACAGAAGCTCAGCCCAGTCCTTATAACAAGCAAGTATAGTAATGGAGCGGGAAAAAATACAGAATTTCTCTCGCGTCATGATTATAATGTCAAAGTTTGTGCGGATACAAATATTGGTCACCCGAGTGCAATCATTTTGGCAGATATTGATTACATAAAATCAAATTCTGCCCTTCGAATGTAATACACAGTGTGGATATATCCTTATGTTCTTAAATTGATGAAATAAATGAAGGTAAATAGAAGGTAATGAGTACTATATGATATGCTCTACATTTTGGATGGTATGGTCTTCATGGCCGCTATTTTTAAGTCCGCCATATTGAATCTTGATTCCTTTTTTCAAATGGGAAGGGGGTCGGGTAATATGTCATTCTGGACAAGAATTTCACGGGCAATATTTTTCTGAAGCCAATGTTGCCGTAAATGTATTATTGTGAGAGATAACTGTGTATGTCACTTCTGCACTGGTAATGATGCAATAGCCGGAAATCATCAATTTCGTCTTTAAATAAAACCCAAATGGATGCAAATCCATATACATAGGGGACAATTACAACATACTCATTAACAACTGGCATGCATTTGGGTATTATTTCATTCGTTATTTCAAAACTAAATTGGAGTTTTCAAGCTATTGTATCATTACCTCATACAATTGTTACATACTCTTATCTCTCACAATAATACATATCCTAAAACCTGACTTCAGAAAGGTACTTCCCGTAAAATTCTAGCCCAGAATGGCATAGTGCATGACCCAATTCCCATTTAAGGAAATAACCCGAGATTCAGTATGGCTGATTTGAAGATGGCAGGCAGAAAGAACATACATTCTAACATGTAGCAATACCATTGCTGTGTATTAACCTTCCATTTATTTCAGCAATTTAAGAAGAGGAGGATATTTTCAAACTTTTTTATCAGCTTCCACAGGCAGAATTTTACCTTAATATTATTATATCTCAAAAAACAATTGCGCTTTACTTGCTATAATTTGCATGGGTACAAATAAAATACTTTTCTGGCTCATTAGTAATTTGCTTCTACCACATTGAAAATGTGAATTGGTGACAACATTTTAAAACATCAGTCTACCAAACTATGCTTCGGAACATACATTCACTAGATCTTTGGTTATCAATGGCTACTGAGCTTGAGGTTACACTTCTAATGCAAAGTCTATTCTTGGAAAACATCCTTGAAAAGCATGCAACCCAAACAGTAATTTCAGGACCTATTTTCCAAAATGCTACAAAACTTTCCATATTCCCAGAAGATAGAATTGTACAGAGTATAGAAGCTTTCTATATATTTATGCTTCTAATTATGTTCCTGAAAGATAGTGTTGCCAATCTTTGGAATAAAAGCTTATTCGAAAGTCCCTTCCGAAATTCACGTGTCTGAGGTTCAGAGGAATTTCTAATACTTTCTCTCTCTCTCTCTCTCTGTATATATATAATAATAAATCACAGCAATATTCAATCCACTAGTGGATGAGGCCTCTCCCCGAAGGGAGGAGTTGGTCTACTGCTCCCACGCTGACC